>OZ023217.1:30607150-30669650 GCA_963995525.1 Escarpia spicata | reverse complement strand
TGGTAGTCTCTATGTCTGGTCTTTCTGCTGGTGGATATCTGTTGAGGATTTCTCTGAAATATTCTTTCAACCTTGATCTCTGCTCTGCTTCTTTGCTTATGATTCTTTCTCCGTTGTCTTTCACTGGTTTTTAGGGATCCCGTCTTTTTCCTGCTAGTTTTCTTGTTATATCGTACAGTTCCTTCGTGTCTCTTCGTTTTGCTGCCATTTCAACTTATACGTGTTGCTAGGTCGCTGGTATGATTTTGTTAGTCTTTTCTTGCACTCTTTTTAACTGTTTTGATGAAGTTGTCAGGACTTTACTTTTCTCTTTACTCTCTTCTACGGTTTTCATCGATGTACCATTTATTTAATTTGCTTCCTTTCTTTGGTATGCGCCCCTGCTTCCGTTTACAGCCACACCTTGTGTTTTCTATCCGTTTTAACCTATACCGTTTTCAGGCTTCCTTCCAGGTTTCTTGTAATGTGTCCAGATATTGTTTTCCTCCGTCATGTCTTCTGGGGCTTCAAACCTGTTTCTCACTGAACAGTTAACTGTAGTTTGTAGAGTTGAGATGTTCTATTGACTGTGTCTCTGCATGTCTTCAGTTAAATCTTTAATGTTACCACTAGGACATGATGGTCTGAGTCCGTCTGACGACACGTCTGCTTCTCTCCTCAGTCGTGTGTGTAGAAGACTTCTTCTCCCTTTCCTGCCAATACTGATTTGGTCGACCTGGTGCACTGTTTTACCATCTGGTCAGACCCATGTTGCTTTACAGTGTTTTTGTGAGGGGAAACACAATCACTAATAACTTAGTAATTAAACGCACATAAATGTATAAAAAGTTCTCCATGCACCGGATCCACGAAGGCCAGCGGCCCACAAAAATACACGAGTATTTTGTTTTTAGACTGACACCGATACCACCCTCAAGTGCAAACAACTCAGTCGGTATAACGATAATGATATCGAGACTGATTTTGAAAAAAGAATCCTATCTCTTCGCAAAATATGAAGACTTTAAGACAGGTGCCGAAATTATACCGTTTCTTCTTGAAATCAGTTGAATACCAGTTTACACAACGTTCACATTGCGCAATGCGCTACGGATCTATCTGCCATATGTCGGTTCATGTTACGAAGGTGAGCAATCTTCCTCGATTGAAACATGTCAAACACTACCAGCGTTCCACGATTGGTCAATCCGCTTGTCAGCACTGTCATTTTTATCCGTAGAGTCTGAGACGGTGCGTTCACTCTCAGTTGATGATATTATTAGTTCGTTTGTTATCAAGAAAATACCCCAGGTAACGTTGTAAACAACGCATCGCTAAGGTGTCAGTTGGTGCGTTCACCCTCAATTGATGATATTATTAGTTCGTTTGCTATCAAGCAAATACCCAAGGTAACGTTGTAAACAACGCATCGCTAAGGTGTCAGATGGTGTGAATCGCTACCAGCCTACCGTATACACCACGACAATATCGCGATCTGTAACTTGCAGTGGTTGACGTTTTAAGGGAATACTTGTATTAGCTGTATCGATGATTACTTCGTGTACGCTATGGTCATATTCAATATAGGTATGTAAATACAAATAATGAAATATTAAATTGAATGCCTTGGGATGGGCCTTCATAAAGCCCACGAAAGTGTTGGGTGCCTAGGGCCCACGAATGTCTTAATCCGCCATTGGATGTTATGACCAATATAATTTTTTTCACCAATTTAAACACACACAAGCACCTTTTGTATTAAACCGACTGCGGTATTAGTTAAGTTATTCACACATTATATATCTGGATATCAACGAATCGGATTCGCGACGGGCTAAGCCAGTCGAGGAAGCACGTTTAAGTAAAATAAACGTTTTGAGCCAGTCAATTCGCCAAAGGTTCCAATTTATCTCACGTATCATTATATTCGTCTTTTGCATCTCGTTTGTTAATATTTTGGCTAATAATTTAATCATAATAATTTCTCAAAAAGCTATTAATTTTGTTTTGACACCCATTGATCGTTAGCCCGTAACTATTATTGCAAACAAAAACAAAGTTGTAGGCCTATCGCTGGAGGGCATGAAAACGATGTAGGGCATGTAATTCGAAACTAACAATTTCAGACTGAAACAAACATATGTACACTGTATCTAGCATTATAAAGACATAGAACACCAAAGAAGGCGGACTGATTTGGTTGCCAGGCGATAATGATGACTTAAATTGTCTAACTAACTGTTTTATTTGCTTTGGTTGAACACAATGCTTGTTGTTGCCAATAGTAACAAATAGAAAACGAGGCACAATGAAGTAAACTGTAGCAGCCATTTACAAATAACGTTTAATAAGAACGAACAAAAATATGAACTTTGTATGGCTTGCTGTGGCATACTTTGGATATCTCTTTCGAGTCGGTAAGTGTCGCACAAAATCAATAGTCATAATTCAACAGTTGCTGATATGCGCAGCATGCAATAAACGTGTTTATATTTTTACGACATTCAGTTTATATAGTTTAATGCAGACATCGATTATATGGAATTCCTAAAGTAAATGTCTACATGTACCATGTGTCATTTACAACAGCAATGCATGCCGATCATAAAATACACTAATACAATCATGTTGCCTTGATTTGTTATTGTTCATGTATTGACGGTAACGTACGTGATTTAAAGTCCAGTCCAATAATCTGTATGTTAGGTAAATTTTTTAATCTACTGCCGGTACCTGTCAGAAACGAATTTCTTTTGTTAATCGCTGACTGGAAGATTCACATATTGCAGTAAGGAACGTATTAATAAACGCATGTCACATAGACAGCAATGATCCTGTTTTAGATGCCTATAGTGAATCGGTGAACATTGCTGTTCACGAGACAGAAGCAGCAAAATTCGGATGTAGAGTCGGCCTCGCTCGGCACACCGTTGTGTGGAAGGTACGGACAGCTCATGTTACTTAACTGTCGATGTGTGTTCAGTTAAATATAAGTAAATTAGCATCCGTTGGGCGGGCGGTCCTGCGGGCGGCCGGGCAGGGGTCGAGCAGGCAGACGTACTGAAAATGAACAATATGTTTGCTAAGCCGACAGCTGATTTCATGTGTTCTCTAGTTGAGTCTTTGTTCAAGTTATGATGTCACTGCTTCGTTTTAAGTACCACATGTTGTTTGGCAATGACGTAAAGGCAACAAAGATGTGTTTTAAGAATAGGCTCATAAAAAGGAGCATGACGATATTGAATTAGTAAGCATTGCCTTGAGTTGGTAAGCTGTGTAAATCATTAAATTGATGTGCTTGTTGTCGGAAGGAACACGTTACGTCAGATCAAGCAATTATAGCAGTGAATGGGACGTTGATTTCGCACAGGTATGCCGGAAGTCTACATATTTATAATTGTACCAGTAACATAAATTCTACTCCCGTAGCAGGTTGTAAAAGGCAGCGGGTTTGTTCCAACCGTCACTAATACCTACAGCATAGGTATTGATACTTACCATATAGGAGTTTGAGAAAATGTAATTAAAATATTAAATTTAGCCTATGCCTTTGTCTTGCCGTAGTGGTTCCCATTTTGTCCGTCCTATTCTGAAAATAACAATAACACTTATGCTAAAACTATATTTTATACTTTGCTAGAATAGTATAAAGCAGTCAAGATAAGCAGGTTACTTATTTGCGGAGATACTATGATCAGAGTAGAGAAGGCTGCCTCATATCTAAGCAAAATTAATGACTTATGGCTATTTTAAATTAACACCTAAAATAAATTTTAGCAAACACCTGTTTTGCGCGTGAATCTTAAGAGTCCTTGTTCTTGTGTTCGTCTGCAGGCAGGTTTATAACCGACCAATCAGTGATACCTGTGAACACATTCAAATGGAATATGTAAGTGTGTGCATATAACCATTCTACAGCTCGCCATGTGTTGCTCGGTGCCAGTCGGCACTCTAGGTACGCCGTAGTGTTTGTGCCGGAGACGGCTACGTATGAACTGTGGATCAGACGGACGCTCTTCGAGGATGCCGGCCGCTACAGTTGTCTGGACACGACCACGCGCAACGCCATCAACATGGAGCTGGTCGTCATTGGTGAGATTAATATTACCCTTGATCCTTTGCGACATATGGTGGATCTACGTCATCATCCGGTCTGTCCCTTCCTCTAGGTGATTCTTCTCCATCTATCCGGGTCTTATGCAATGTTCTTCCACTCTCCGCTGTTCACATACGGTTGCACTTTCAAGCTCTCTCTCTCTCTCTCTCTCTCTCTCTCTCTCTCTCTCTCTCTCTCTCTCTCTCTCTCTCTCTCTCTCTCTCTCTCTCTCTCTCTCTCTCTCTCTCTCTCTCTCTCTCTCTCTCTCTCTCTCTCCTCTCTTCTCTCTCTCTCTCTCTCTCTCTCTCTCTCTCTCTCTCTCTCTCTCTCTCTCTCTCTCTCTCTCTCTCTCTCTCTCTCTCTCTCTCTCTCTCTCTCTCTCTCTCTCTCTCTCTCTCTCTCTCTCTCTCTCTCTCGCTCTCTCTCGCTCTCTTTGTTAATCTTACCCATTCTCGCTATATATTCTGTCCATCTCAGTCGGCTCCCAGCATCTTCCATGTTCACGTATTTCTTCATTCCAATCTCTTTTCTCAAATCTCCCGTCTTCGTGTAACTGTTCGTGTCATTTTACATGTCCTTCTGATCTTGCTGTTGTCTGTTACGAGACATGTCTATTTTCCTGATGTCTTTCTGTCAGCACCATTGTTCCAAACTCACATACAGTAGCGGGTACCACGCAGACTTCCAATAATTTTCATCTGTGATATTATGTCAAAGTCAGTAAATAGCAACAGGGTCAACCTCTGCCTGTGGGAATAAAACGCCATCTCTGGTAACTGTATTGTATTGTATTTATTCAGTTTCCAACAGGCCCAGTGGACCCAGTAACAGGACTGATAACTGAAACAATACATGTAAATAACAAAACAATAATATAATAATAAAAACAATAAGAACAATAAGGACATAAAAACCACACAATGTCAACATCAAACATACCAGGCAAACATCTGTTATAAATATAAATGTTTTTGAATTGAGGATCTAAATGGTTCAGCTCCTGAATATATATCACAAGTTGGATCACTTAAATACAATGTGTTGAAAGTAGTCATACATCTATTCAAAACACAGTGTTTTCTAATGTTGATTCTGCTATTGGAAACTTTAAAAGGGATGTAGTTTCGTAGAGATCGTGAAGGACAGTGAAATTTGTGCAACCAATGGGTACACATTAAATGTTGTGACATAAGTCCAGATCAATATAATCTCCTCTGTAACAGTTCCTGTTCCTGGCACTGCATGAAATGCGACCATCCTAGCTACAGTCATTCCTTCTTCCAAGACCACTTATTGGAATGTTCTTACAACCGATATGACAGCCTTAGTGACACAGACCAAAATAACCAAAACATTGACCCCCACACACAGATCTCTCAAACAAACACGAGTCGTGCATTCCAAACCTGGGATCCAACCTTTGGACCGAACCCTCAAAATGCATCAACCCCTGAACTTCGTAAGAAAACCAAACGTAACACACTTAGACTTAGCGGAAATATGTTCAACACAAACAGCGTCAAAAGCATCACAGAGACAACCCAAATAAAAACAACTATTTAGTAAAATAACCCTGACATCATAGTCCTAGTCGAAACCAAAATATACGAAAACGACCCTACCTATTCGTTCCTACCACCTAACTATAACGCCACCCGAAAGAACAGAAACGCCCATGGTGGTGGAGTTCTCATAGCCTTCCGCGATGACATTGTAGCAGAACCAATTGCAAAACTCAAGCTGTAAAATAGTATGGACAAAAATCCATTTCACACGAAACAAATCCATATACTTAATAATTGCTAACATTCACACCACTCCCGGCATGAGTGATCATGAAGCTGTGACCTTTAACGTAAACCTAAATCCAGTCCGTAACAGTAAACCACCACTCAAAGTGTTCCAATATAAATCTGCAAACTGGAATAAGCTAAAATACGACATAAAACAACCAACAACAACATACTTTGGCACGAACCCAAACTCAAGAGATGTCAACAGAAATTGGAACTTTTTCCGGAATAATCTTACTTCATTGGTCAACAATAATATTCCCAGCCGCAACACCAAAACTGGACGTAATAGCGACTGGGAAAGGTTTAGACTCCGAAAGCAAGCCACTAAAGCTGCAACCAAATCCTACTCAGACTATCTATACAATCACATTGGAGACAGCCTAAAACAAACCCAAAACAATTCTGGTCATTCATTAAAGCAAACAAACGAGAATACATTGGCATCCCTACATTGCAAGAAAACGACCAACCAGTCATCAACGATCATGACAAAGCAAACACACTTAACAATCAATTTAGTTCCGTGTTTACTCAAGAAATCTACCCCATCCCCCAGCTAGCTCCATCCATCTATCCCGATATCCCCTTCCTCGAAATCGGGATAGACGGAGTAATTAAGCAACTGAAAAACCTAAACCAAAATAAAGCTACAGGCCCAGACAAACTCACAGCAGAATCCTTAAAGAGACTGCAGTGGAAATAGCCCCCATCATCACACACATTTTCCAGCAATCATACAATACTTACAAACTCCCAGATAACTGGCTCCAAGCACTAGTAACACCAATACAAAAACAAACAAAAATCAGACCCCGCTAATTATAGACCGATTTTGCTAACATGCACCCTCTGCAAAGTTATGGAGCACATCATTCTAAGCAATATGTGGAAACACTTACACAGACACAACATCATCCTCCACTTCCAACATATATTCCAGCCAGGTCTGTCTTGTGAATCTCAACTCATCGAGACGGCCCATGACTGGATGACTGCTATTGACGATAAGACACAAATATATGCCATCTTACTTGATTTTGCCAAAGCCTTCGACAAAGCCCCCATAAACACCTCCTATCAAAATTAGTTTTCTATGGAATAACTGGAAACACACAAAACTGGATCAAATCGTTTCTATCCAATCGCAAACATAGTCTCAGTCAATGGAGCCCTGTCGGACAGAACATATGTTACATATGGTGTACCACAGGGCTCAGTCCTAGGACCTGTCCTATTGTTACTCTACTTAAACGACATAAACGAAAATGTATAATCTCTCGTACGTCTCTTTGCAAACGACAGCATTATATATCACAAAATCACATCTGAAACCGACCACGAAATTCTCCAATCTGTCCTGATCAAACTCCAAACATGGTCTGACAAATGGCAAATGGAATTTAACATATCTAAATGTGTGCATCACCCAATAACAAACAAAACTAAGCCCAGACTACATTCATATTCACTCTTTGGCATGTCACTCTCTACCGTCTCTAGCCTCCCATACCTTGGAGTAAAATTTGATTCTAAACTAACCCGGGCAAACCATATCACTGACATAGCTTCCAAATCTTCAAAAGTCCTAGGCATGATCAAACGAACCCTCGGACGTTGCAAACCCGAGGTAAATTAAACAGCCTATAACATGCTAATCCGACCAAAACTCGAGTATACCTCTCCTATATGGAATCCACACACTGCCACCCAAATCAAACACCTTGAAAGAGTACAACACTGTGCTGCCAGATTTGTCAAAAACGATCATAGACGCCAAACAAACCCAGCAGACCTTGGATGGCCAACTCTTGAACGACGACGCATTATCAAACAAGCCATGATATTTTACAAAATATTAAGTAACATAATCAACATCACACCCCCACCGGGTCTACTAATACAGTCAAAACACCGTGGCCACTACGTAGCCCCCAGGTGCCGCATCAATGCAGCAGTGTTCTCTTTCTACCCCCCGAGCAGTTCGAATCTGGAATATGATCCCACCACAAATTACTGAACTAGAAAACTCCATAGCATTTCAAACAGCAATCATGAACCTCCCTTTCACCACACCCAATCACCTAAATTGCCTATAAAATAAACAAACAAACTACACACAACGCATGCGCACAAACAAGCACCATAAAACTCCTGCCTTAGCTAAAGTTTGGGCCGTTTGGAGTAAATCACCTAAGACCTGAGAGAAGAAGTTGCTAAATGTTCTTCACAGAATAATATGTTTTTAATGTTATTACAAGATGTAAGAATGCAAATAACAGTTTCAGATACTTTGTAGACCGGATATAATAAAGGAAAATGAAACTATCGTGTTGTTTTAATAGCGTCACTGGTTTATGGGAAGCCGTTGCTTTAAAATGTTCTCTGTTAGGGAACATTGACAGAAAATGGCACCCCGTTTCCATGCAATGCTCAAAATAGCACTACTAAAGCTTCAATGGAACAAATCAAAGCAGAAATGTTGATAGATAACATAAACCTGTTTTGTATTATGTCTATAACTTCAAACTAAATTGGTAATGTTTCTTGAAGAGAGAAAGCCAAAATGTGACGTCACCAGTCCACACCTCATAAACAACACAGCACTGTTTAGTGAATCCGTCACCTACGCATGCAGCGCCCTCTACCGTGGTCGGTGGGCGCCAGTGATGACGTGGCACGCCATCAGCACGGCCCCCCGCAATCAGACGGGGAATAGAAAACATGCGAACATCTGGCTTTATGTCGTCAACGCGACGACAAACGACAGCGCCACCTACAAGTTTTCGATCGCCGCTAGCCCGCTCAATGTCAACCGAAGCTACGAGTGTACCGTACACTTTAATCTGCCGAATGTTCACCCTGGCTGGCAGAGGGCGTCGAATGTACCCTCCTACCGCTATGACTGCATCGTCGAGCCGCTGGTTGTGCTGTGTGAGTTCATGTTGACGTTATGGAAGCGGTTCTTGTCACCGAACGCGGTCGATGCTTATTTGTCTTGTTTACCTAATACCAACGTTTATTTTGTAAGGATTATATGGGTCTTATTTAGAAATCTGCTATATTTGTTTTTCGTTCTTTCTCATTGAACTTGGAGGTGAACGTCCATCAGGAACTTACTTAAGTAGTTCCAGATAGAGCATTTAATTTAAATATAGGAAGACTGGACCAGTTTAAACACATTAAAACAAAAGTATTGTAGGAATCGTTATTTATTGCAAACAAATTGCATGCGGACGTTCGCGTACAAATGCCTGCTATACTCAAAGTGTTATATTAGTTTGTTTCAGAGTTTTATCCCATGTTTCAACAAACCCCGCTCTCCCCGTCTCAGTAACTGTCCTAAAAACTATGCCCATCTATTGTGCCCTGAAGCAGTGCAACTACATATAGGCTCCCGTTACTTCACGCATTTCAGTTAAAAATGAAAAGGTGCGTTATTGCCACACACCTACGCCATGTTTGTTGACAGCTCCTCCGAGGAACCTGGCTGTAGAGCCGGTCCAGCGAACCTACGGAGAAGGTGAGTTTGACCTATAGAGAGCTTGACCGCCATGGCTACGACCGTACGACGCATGTTACAGCGATTGGCCAAGATTTTTTGCGGGTTTTGTTTTTAAGAAAAAAAACTATATTTGCCAAATAACAGCTTTTATTTAAATGTCAGCCAGGCCAAATGCAAGTTGCATTACCATCTTTATGCAGATAACGCCCAACTGTATGTTGACCTGAGTGGAACGTGGGATGGAGAAGCCGCTGATGCGGTTGACTGCATCGAGCGTTGCATCGAAAAGCGAAGCAGTGGATGTCAGACCACAATCTACTGCTGAACGAAAACAAGACCGAGGCTATTATCATCACGGCACCAAATCATAAACACCTGCATGACGTTTCGTGTGTTAGTGTATGCGGATATAACATTGTTCCGTCACCGACCATCCGCAACGTCGGGATTACAATCGACTCTGGACTAACAATGGGTCACGGATGGGTCACGGATGTGCAAGTCAGCGTTCTACCATATCTACGCAATTAAAAAAATAAGACATTGTCTTCTACATATGCGTGTAAGACACTAGACTACGCCTTGGTGACGTCGCGACTGGCCTACAGTAACGCAGTCCTGTACGGCATCACCGAGGCACTTATGAACAAATTGCAGATGGTACAGAACTCGGCGGCAAGACTTATCTCAATACACCGAAAGCACCAGCACATAACACCTGTGCTAGTCGAACTGCACTGGTTTCCAGTTCGCTGGCGTATCCAATACAAACTGCTGGTCCTTGTTTTCATGGCTTTACATGGTCTTGCTCCAGCGTATATCCAAGATCTTATGGCACCGTTTACGCCCACCCGCAACCTCCGATCTGCTGATCCACGTCTGCTTGTAGTCCCGCGCTACAACTTTGAGGGCTATGGCAGACGAGCTTTCTCCGTGTCTGGACCTACGCTCTGGAACGCTCTACCAATAAATGTTCGTCAAATAGACACTTTGAATAAATTCAAAACGTGCATTAAAACTTATTATTTAAGCAGGCGTACTTCGACTGAGGAACTGTGCTGTAGGATACTTTTTATGAACATGTATTTAATCAATTAATATATTTTTTATTATATAATATATTTTAATTAATTTATTATTATTTATTTTTTATTAAAATGTTATATATTATAATATACATTCTTTTACTTAATTATCTTAATATTTGTGCAAATATGTCATGTATTTTAGTTACATTATATGTACAATCTTGTAAATGTTAATATTATATTTACCGGCATTTTTATACATATATTTTTCTACATTTGATTCCATATTTTATAATTTGTGTACGCGCCTGTGGACGGCTGGTCACGGGGATATGGCGCTATAGAAATGCTAGTAATAATGATAATAAAATACACATGCAACTCTTAATTGTTACGCTTTCATTAAGTTAACTTTAAATTGGAGCTATCTAGCACAAGTAATACAGAGGAGCAAAGTTAGGCGATTAGGAGAAAGGAGGTTGGGAGAGGCAGATGTGTGTCACTCTTTCACTTTATGTATTTAAACAACAAAGTTACACTTACAGAGAGCAATCTGATGCATTATGACACTATAAGTTGTATAGAAAATGTAGTCAGGGTTAAGTTCTAATTATATTGTTTATACTGTCTGTTGCTTTAATAATACGAAAAATACGAACCCTGGTTAAAAAGAAGGTGATTATAGGGACAAGAACAAGAAGGAAAATAAGGGAATATGACAACGTTGGCACAAAAGAAAATGTACGTTCTTCCCAAAGATACTTAGAACCTTTGCGTATGCCGGGCCCGCAAACACAAAACAATACTCAAAAGTTATAACAATCCATTCGTATAATAAATAAAGTCCATCGCAAGAGTTTCGTTACAGAACCAGCGTTCAGAGTTGTTGTCGGTGTTTACCCCAAACAGGGGACGTGTTGGAGGCGACAGCCGACGCCTACCCGCCGGCCAAGTTCCAGTGGGTGCAATCCAACGGGGACCGGGTCTTATCGGAGTCATCGCGCCTGCGCGTCACGGCGGATATGACGCACGAATGGGTACTGGAGGTGCGCGCCTACAACGACTATCGCAACTCGACCCACTCCGCGTCCATGAAGGTTCTCGTCTCTAGACGTAAGCACTGCTCGCTAGGTGACGCGACCAGATCTATGAGGTCTAGTTGTGTGATGTGAGAGATGGACGATTGGTTAATACGAAAAGCTTCGCGTGAATTCTGTATAATGAAACAATCCCCTCATGATGCATTTAGGAAATTAATTCCCAGTAATTTTCCAACAAGCAAATCAATATACTAAGCATTCTTCAGAGTGGTTCCTTGTTGTCCAATAGCCAGAGGAGATTTCTAGTTGTGACAGGGGAGGCCGGGGCAAAGTGAAACATGCGTTGTTTAGATTAGAAAGGACGAAGAACCAAAGAGTAAATTTGTAAAAGACGCCGCCGTTTAACCGATAGCATTAATAATAATAATAATAATAATAAGTTAACTTCTATTGCGCCTAAATCCTTGGAAACCAAGCTCAGAGGCGCATACAAACAAAAGGATTGGTAAATCTCAGAATCCATAAGTAGAATTCTAGTTGTAAGCAGATGGGTCAAGGCGCTAGGGAGCTATGGTGGGTAAGCAAGGTTGTAAAGATAAGTTTTTAAATGACGACGGAATTTTGTAATATTTTCAACTGATCTAACACCAAGAGGGAGCATATTCCAAAGAGTTGATGCAGGAACAGAAAAAGCCTTAGTTCCAATGTTAGTGTTGACTCTAGGAACAAAAAGTAGGTCAGAACTAGATGATCGAAACTGGATAGGTTTTCTTACAGGAGTAAGCAATGGATGCAAATAAGATGGTTGCTTACTGGACGGTGCCTGGTGTGTAATGGTACAGATTTTAAATAGTATACGATATCGTACAGGAAGCCAATGCTATTGACAATAAGACTTCAAAAGTGGTACAGAGCGAGAAAAACGAGGAGATCTTGTAACTACTCTTGCTAAAAAAATTTGAACACGTTGACGTTTTGTGGTATCCTTGCTAGCGATATTATAAAGGAGGGAATTGCAATAGTCAAGTATGCTGCTAACATGCGCTGTTGCAATAGTTTTAGCAACAGAAAATGACATAAACCGGCGAATACGGCGAAGATCACGAATATGATCAAAACAGAAGCGACATGTTTGAGATATGTGTTGTCGGAAATTGAAGTTACTATCAAAGATCAATCCTAGATTCCGCACCGAGGTTGCTGGCGTGATATACTGACTCAAAATATGCGTAGGAAAAATAACATCCAGTTTACAACGCTGCATTGATAATGATCAATTCCATTTTTTGGCATTTAATTTCAACTTGCTGTCAGTCATCCAGTGGAAGATATGTTGAAGGCAATCACTAAGTTGGTTAAGGGAGCGATTTGCATCCGGGGTAGCTAACGAAATGTAGATCTGAGTATCATCAGTATAAAGATGATGATCCAAGTTATGTCTTTGTATAAACAGAGCTTAGTGGCGTGGTGTAAATAGTAAAAAGCAAACGCCCAAGAACAGAACCCTGGGGAACACCAAATAACGTCGGCAGTGCAGCTGAAAAACAGTTCAAAATCTTTATAGTTTGGTATCTATCAGTTAAATATGAAGAAAACCAGCTTAGAGCTGTGCCAGATATGCCGTACCAATTTAATAAGCGTTCAATGAGAATGCTTTGATCAATCGTATCAAAAGCGGCAGGGAGATCTAGTAAGGTAAGTGCAGTCGATTTACCATTATTAATGTTCAAGTTAATGTTATTATGAACTTTAAAAGGGCACTCTCTGTTGAATGAAACTGTCTATATGCTGATTGTGACACATTAGTTAAGACATTTGTGCTAACGTGAGACCTTAGACGACTTGCTACAACCTTTTCTAGTATTTTGGAAATAAAGTTGAGGTTAGAATAGGTCTATAACTGTTTAGGTCTTGTTTAGGCAGAGATGACTTCTTAAGAATGGTATAATATGGGCGTATTTGAAATCATCAGGAAAACACCCAGAGCAAAGTAATGCATTTATAATATTTCTTATAGGTTAAATTAGTGTATCGAGACATGCTTTTAGCAGTATTGTTGGAAATGGATCAAGTGCACAAGACTTATTTGAGGAGGACATAATTATTTTCCTAACTTCATCAACTGTTGCAGGTTCAAATGATACAAGCAAAGAATTTACTTGTGGAAAGTCCACACTGACATTACTTAAATTATGACGTGGGAAAGCAGAACGAGTAATACTGATTTTATTCATATCCTCCTGCGTCGTTCCCTGATCCTCCTGCGTCGTTCCCTGACCCCCTGCGTCGTTCCCTGATCCTCCTGCGTCGTTCCCTGATCCTCCTGCGTCGTTCCCTAATCCTCCTGCGTCGTTCCCTGATCCCCCTGCGTCGTTCCATGATGCCCCTGCGTCGTTCCATGATGCCCCTGCGTCTATCCCTGATCCTCCTGCGTCGTTCCCTGATCCTCCTGCGTCGTTCCCTGATCCTCCTGCGTCGTTCCATGATCACCGTGCGTCGTTTCCTGATCCCCCTCCGTCGTTCCCTGATCCTCCTGCGTCGTTTCCTGATCCTCCTGCGTCGTTCACTGATCCTTCTGCGTCGTTCACTGATCCTCCTGCGTCGTTCCCTGATCCTCCTGTGTCATTCCCTGATCACCCTGCGTCGTTCCTGATCCCCCTGTGTTGTTCCCTGATCCTCCTGCGTCGTTCTCTGATCCTCCTGCGTCGTTCCGTGATCCTTCTGCGTCGTTCCATGATCCCCCTGCGTCGTTCCCTGATCCCCCTGCGTCGTTCCCTGATCCTCATGCGTCGTTCCTTGATCCTACTGCGTCGTTCCCTGATCCTCCAGCGTCGTTCCCTGATCCTTCTGCGTCGTTCCTTGATCCTCCTTCGTCGTTCCTTGATCCTCCTGTGTCGTTCCCTGACCCCCTGCGTCGTTCCCTGATCCTCCTGCGTCGTTCCTTGATCCCCCTGCATCGTTGCCTGATCCCCTGCGTCGTTCCCTGATCCTCCTGCGTCGTTCCCTGATCATCTCGTGTCGTTCCCTGATCCCCCTGCGTCGTTCCCTGATCATCCCGTGTCGTTTCTTGATCCTCCTGCGTCGTCCCCTGATCCTCCTGCGTCGTCCCCTGATCCTCATGCGTCGTTCCTTGATCCTCCTGCGTCGTTCCCTGATCCCCTGCGTCGTTCCCTGATCTTCCCGCGTCGTTCCTTGGTCCTCCTGCGTCGTTCCCTGATCATCCAGCGTCGTTCCCTGATCCTCCTGCGTCGTTCCTTGATCCCCCTGCGTCGTTCCCTGTGTACAGAGGTGAGTGTGCTCGATGTGGTGAAGTGGATGGGCCTAGTCGCCAGTGTCGTCGTCATCGCAGCTCTGCTCCACTATCTCCGACGTCGGCCCGTCAACACCGTGCCCGGACCTCGCCCGCCTGGCCAGTCGATCGCTTTAATGTCGGCCTTAGGTACCGTCGTCATGTCACTCACTCACTCACTCACTCACTCACTCACTCACTCACTCACTCACTCACTCACTCACTCACTCACTCACTCACTCACTCACTCACTCACTCACTCACTCACTCACTCACTCACTCACTCACTCACTCACTCACTCACTCACTCACTCACTCACTCACTCACTCACTCACTCACTCACTCACTCACTCACTCACTCACTCACTCACTCACTCACTCACTCACTCACTCACTCACTCACTCACTCACTCACTCACTCACTCACTCACTCACTCACTCACTCACTCACTCACTCACTCACTCACTCACTCACTCACTCACTCACTCACTCACTCACTCACTCACTCACTCACTCACTCACTCACTCACTCACTCACTCACTCACTCACTCACTCACTCACTCACTCACTCACTCACTCACTCACTCACTCACTCACTCACTCACTCACTCACTATCTCCCTCTCTCGCTCGCTCGTTCGCTCGCTCACTCACACACTCACTCAAACATTCTCTCTCACTCACTCACTCACTCGCTCTCCCTGGGCAAATTATTGACGGATGAATCACATCAAAGGTGTATGTTCTGTAGTGCGCTCTGGTTTGGTGGATATAGACGAACATGTTGCGCCGGACCGCATAGAGAGCCCGAATTTGTCGCGTCGGTCCGACAGCATAGAAAGCCAGGACATGTCGCGCCGGACCGCATACAGAGCCAGAACTTGTCGCGCCGAACCGACCGCGTAGAGAACCAGAACACGTCGCACCGGACCGACCGCGTAGAGAGCCAAAACATGTCGCACCGGACAGACCGCGTAGAGAGCCAGAACATGTCGCACCGGACCGACCGCGTAGAGAGCCAGAACGTGTCGCACCGGACCGACCGCGTAGAGAGCCAGAACATGTCGCACCGGACCGACCGCGTAGAGAGCCAGAATATGTCGCACCGGACCGACCGCGTAGAGCGCCAGAACATAACGGGCTGAACCCAAGCCTTTCCACCCAGTACGAACGAGCGACCTAGCAACGGGTTACACTTTCAGTACCTAAATGAATAAATTGCTGGTAAAACCAACACAGCTAAACTTCTAGCAGTTGGCTAGCACTGTGCCTGGCCCGTAGCGTGATGGATTTCTTGTTGAGAGGGGTGGCATTTTTCTGCCTGGGATTGCACATTTCCAACAAACATCAATCAGATTTGAAACTCAGCCTCAGAGCTGCTGTCGTCCACGACTTCATAAGACGGAGGAGGGTGTAATGATTGAGATTTCTGGCGATGTCGAGGGGGTAGTTTTGGAGATTTTTCGCGATGTCGGTGGGGTGTGAGGGGTGGTAATACTGCGGATTGTTTCGCGGTGTTGAGGGAGGTGCTGTTTTGAAGATTTTTTGCAGTGCCATTCAATTTTTGCAGGAGTATCGATTTATTTGTTACTCTCAATTTCAAATCAAGCACAACTAGATCCCTCTAGGCGAAACTAGTTCCCACTAGGCGGAACTAGTTCCCTCTAGGCGGACCTAATTCCCCAAGCGGAACTCTTGCTTCGACAGAGGGGGTGCGTAATATTAGCTCTTAGTCATTATAGTGTCCAAAACAACGCCATCATTGAGATCCTACAGTCACTAACATGTACGCCTTCCATACAGACCCGCAGCCTGGTTGGGGGCGCGTACGCACCCACCGCACCCCCAACCAGGATCGCAATGATGGCGTTGTTTTGGAGACCATAATGACGAAGAGCTAATATCTGTTCGTGTTAAAGTCGAACTTCGCTTCACGGTCACATCGGTGATACAGCCACCCCACAATTAAGGTCACCCTAGAGCAGTCCCAAATTATTCCATATACACTATAGGAAACTAATCCCACTAATACGGTCACCTTGCTATTCAGGTCACTTTAGCCCAGTCTCGAGGGTGACCCTAGCAGTTCTAGTCTCGAGGGTGGCCCTAGTAGTGCTAGTCTCGAGTGTGGCCGTAATAGTGCTAGTCTCGAGGGTGGCCCTAGTAATGCTAGTCTCGAGGGTGACCCTAGTAGTGCTAGTCTCGAGGGTGGCCCTAATAGTGCTAGTCTCGAGGGTGACCCTAGTAGTGCTAGTCTCGAGGGTGGCCCTAATAGTGCTAGTCTCGAGGGTGACCCTAGTAGTGCTAGTCTCGAGGGTGGCCCTAGTAGTGCTAGTCTCGAGTGTGGCCGTAATAGTGCTAGTCTCGAGGGTGGCCCTAGTAATGCTAGTCTCGAGGGTGACCCTAGTAGTGCTAGTCTCGAGGGTGGCCCTAATAGTGCTAGTCTCGAGGGTGACCCTAGTAGTGCTAGTCTCGAGGGTGGCCCTAATAGTGCTAGTCTCGAGGGTGACCCTAGTAGTGCTAGTCTCGAGGGTGGCCCTAGTAGTGCTAGTCTCGAGTGTGGCCGTAATAGTGCTAGTCTCGAGGGTGGCCCTAGTAATGCTAGTCTCGAGGGTGACCCTAGTAGTGCTAGTCTCGAGGGTGGCCCTAATAGTGCTAGTCTCGAGGGTGACCCTAGTAGTGCTAGTCTCGAGGTTGACCTTAGTAGTGCTAGTCTCGAGGGTGGCCCTAGTAATGCTAATCTCAAGGGTGAACCTAGTAGTGGTAGTCTCGAGGGTGAACCTAGTAGTGATAGTCTCGAGGGTGACCCTATTAATGCTAGGCTCGAAGGTGGCCCTAACAGTGCTAGTCTCGAAGGTGACCTTAGTAGTGCTAGTCTCGAGGGTGGCCCTAGTATTGATAGACTCGAGGGTGACCCTAGTAGTGCTAATCTCGAGGGTGACCCTAGTAGTGCTAGTCTTGAGGGTGATCCTAATAGTGCTAGTCTCGAGGGTGGCCCTAGTAATGCTAGTCTCGAGGGTGACCCTAGTAGTGCTAGTCTCGAGGGTGACTTTAGTATTGCTAGTCTCGAGGGTGGCCCTAGTAATGCTAGTCTCGAGGGTGTCCCTAGTAGTGCTAGTCTCGATGGTGACCTTAGTAGTGCTAATCTCGAGGGGAACCCTAGTAGTGCTTGTCTTGAGGGTGACCCTAGTAGTGCTAGTCTCGATGGTGACCCTAGTAGTGCTAGTCTCGAGGGTGGCCCTACTAGTGCTAGTCTCGAGGGAGGCCCTAGTAGTGCTAGTCTCGAGGGTGGCCCTAGTAATGCTAGTCTCGAGGGTGACCCTAGTAGTGCTAGTCTCGAGGGTGACGTTAGTAGTTCTAGTCTCGAGAGTGACCCTAGTAGTGCTAGTCTCCAGAGTGACCTTAGTAGTGCTAGTCTCGAGGGAGGCCCTAGTAGTGCTAGTCTCGAGGGTGGCCCTAGTAGTGCTAGTCTCGAGGGTGGCCCTAGTAATGCAAGTCTCGAGGGTGACCCTAGTAGTGCTAGTCTCGAGGGTGACCCTAGTAGTGCTAGTCTTGAGGGTGACCCTAGTAGTGCTAGTCTCGAAGGTGGCCCTAATAGTGCTAGTCTCGAGGGTGGCCCTAGTAATGCTAGTCTCGAGGGTGACCTTAGTAGTGCTAGTCTCGAGGGTGGCCCTAGTAGTGTTAGTCTCGAAGGTGGCCCTAATAGTGCTAGTCTCGAGGGTGGCCCTAGTAATGCTAGTCTCGAGGGTGACCCTAGTAGTGCTAGTCTCGAGGGTGACCTTAGTATTGCTAGTCTCGAGGGTGGCCCTAGTAATGCTAGTCTCGAGGGTGTCCCTAGTAGTGCTAGTCTCGATGGTGACCTTAGTAGTGCTAGTCTCGAGGGCAACCCTAGTAGTGCTTGTCTCGAGGGTGACCCTAGTAGTGCTAGTCTCGAGGGTGACCCTAGTAGTGCTAGTCTCGAGGGTGGCCCTAGTAGTGCTAGTCTCGAGGGAGGCCCTAGTAGTGCTAGTCTCGAGGGTGACGTTAGTAGTTCTAGTCTCGAGAGTGACCCTAGTATTGCTAGTCTCGAGGGTGGCCCTAGTAATGCTAGTCTCGAGGGTGACCCTAGTATTGTTAGACTCGAGGGTGACCCTAGTAGTGCTAATCTCGAGGGTGACCCTAGTAGTGCTAGTCTCGAGGGTGATCCTAGTAGTGCTAGTCTCGAGGGTGACCCTAGTAGTGCTAGTCTCGAGGGTGACCCTAGTAATGCTAGTCTCGAGGGTGACCCTATTAATGCTAGGCTCGAAGGTGGCCCTAATATTGCTAGTCTCGAAGGTGACCATAGTAGTGCTAGTCTCGAGGGTGGCCCTAGTAATGCTAGTCTCGAGGGTGACCTTAGTAATGCTAGTCTCGAGGGTGACCCTAGTAGTGCTAGTCTCGAGGGTGGCCCTAGTAGTGCTAGTCTCGAGTGTGGCCCTAATAGTGCTAGTCTCGAAGGTGGCCCTAGTAATGCTAGTCTCGAGGGTGACTCTATAGTGCTAGTCTCGAGGGTGGCCCTAGTAATGCTAGTCTCGAGGGTATCCCTATTAGTGCTAGTCTCCAGGGTGACCTTAGTAGTGCTCATCTCGAGGGTGACCCTAGTAGTGCTTGTCTCGAGGGTGTCCCTTGTAGTGCTAGTCTCGAGGGTGACCCTAGTAGTGCTAGTCTCGAGGGTGGCCCTAGTAGTGCTAGTCTCGAGGGTGGCCCTAGTAGTGCTAGTCTCGAGGGTGACTTTAGTATTGCTAGTCTCGAGGGTGGCCCTAGTAATGCTAGTCTCGAGGGTGTCCCTAGTAGTGCTAGTCTCGATGGTGACCTTAGTAGTGCTAATCTCGAGGGCAACCCTAGTAGTGCTTGTCTTGAGGGTGACCCTAGTAGTGTTAGTCTCGAGGGTGACCCTAGTAGTGCTAGTCTCGAGGGTGGCCCTAGTAGTGCTAGTCTCGAGGGAGGCCCTAGTAGTGCTAGTCTCGAGGGTGGCCCTAGTAATGCTAGTCTCGAGGGTGACGTTAGTAGTTCTAGTCTCGAGAGTGACCCTAGTAGTGCTAGTCTCCAGAGTGACCTTAGTAGTGCTAGTCTCGAGGGAGGCCCTAGCAGTGCTAGTCTCGAGGGTGGCCCTAGTAGTGCTAGTCTCGAGGGTGGCCCTAGTAATGCAAGTCTCGAGGGTGACCCTAGTAGTGCTAGTCTCGAGGGTGACCCTAGTAGTGCTAGTCTCGAGGGTGGCCCTAGTAATGCAAGTCTCGAGGGTGACCCTATCAGTGCTAGTATCGAGGGTGACCTTAGTAGTGCTAGTCTCGAGGGTGACTCTTATAGTTCTAGTCTCGAGGGTGACCCTAGTAGTGCTAGTCTTGAGGGTGACCCTAGTATTGCTAATCTCGAGGGTGACCCTAGTAGTGCTAGTCTCGAGCGTGACCTTAGTAGTGCTAATCTCGAGGGTGACCCTAGTAGTGCTAGTCTCGAGGGTGACCTTAGTATTGCTAATTTCGAGGGTGACCCTAGTAGTGCTAGTCTCGAGGGTGACCCTAGTAGTGCTCGTCTCGAGGGTGACCCTACTAGTGCTAGTCTCGAGGGTGACCCTAGTAGTGCTAGTCTAGAGGGTGACCCTATAGTAGTGCTAGTCTCAAGGGTGGCCCTAGAAGTGATGTTCCACTGTACATATATTAAATATATTAAAACATTTTAATTTAAGTAGATTTAAAATAGGAAATTAGTGAACATTTTAACACTGTCGTTAATGGAAAATAAAGTAATAATATTATATAAATGATCCGGCCCATCCGTCTATACACGTTTGTCGTCGGAGTGACTCGAAGCGGTGCTTGCAGCTGGCATTCGAGGCATGATGAACACGAGACACGTGGGATATCACATGCGGCCGCATGCAGTGATCACGCCCGGAGCAAGCAGAGCTCGCGTCTCGTCAGTAGTCTGCCACGAGTCTGACGCGCCACTGACCCGATTCGCGAGCAGCATATGAGCACTACTCCATCGCGACTCGTTTATAGACTTCTCGGTACTCGGTATATCGGCATTAGGTGTGTACTGCGATCAGTTACCTCTGACTGAGGGAAACAATGCGGAAGTATGGAGAGCGGTTGGTTTGGTTGTCGATTGCAATTTGGTAAGATAATTGTTGAACGCATTTATATCTAACGCAGGCCAGTAGCGTGGAAGATTTGTAGGGGGTGCGTTTTTAGGCAAAGCGGAACTTTTTTAGAATTTGTGTGCCAATGTCTCAGCCGGAGTGTTAGTACCTGTTGAAGACGGTGGTGGGGTAAATTAACCGGATATATTTTCCTTCAAGCAGAACTATTGCCACAGTTGTGTACGGGCCTGTAAGTGTAAGGTGACTTTTTGTTGGGCCTCAAACAATATGTATGAAGGGTTGTCAATTCAGGCAGTAAACCATCTTTTGACAGTAAGCCTACTTATTGTACAGAATACACATGCTACTTCCTATAAGCTTTTTTATGCTGGCGTGTTAACATGAAACATTTCGACAGTCTTCGTTTTCGTCTTCACAGTTACCGCAAAAAAGCAACACGCACTTTTGTTTGGTAACCTGCATGCTATAGCAAGATCGTATTTTAGAACATAGACACGTACCTACGAACATCCCCAAAACAACCAGACTTCTTTGTTAAAATAATTTATTACAAAAGTAACAATCACCGGAATATGTAAGACGGAACGTACAGACGACAGTCGTACAGACGACGGTCGTACAGACGACGGCCGTACAGACGACTGTCGTACAGACGACGGCCGTACAAACGACGGCCGTACAGACGACGGCCGTACGTCCAACGGCATTGGCAGTATACGTTGGATATTTGAGCCGATTTAATCTGCCACTGGAAAAGACGACGTCACTAGACAACTGTAACACCAACAAAACGTTGTTCCTCTTTTGCATGTAAATACTATAAAGATTGGTGGAAACAACATTAATGGTTCGTTTTCACTGATATAATGCCAGTTTTCACTGACTTGTGTAACTGGAATGAGGACATATATAATATTAAATTAATGCAACAACGGCACTTGTGGTGTGGCGTTGTCCTCGACGTAAGCACAGACTCTGAGGACGCATTCGTGGTGAATGGCGTGGAGGCAAACGTTGTACAACGACGACACGTTATGCTATGTTGACTTATGTCCTCGACTTGCTAGTTAGAGAACGTAGTCGTTATGAAACCACACAGGTCACTGGCTTGAATGCGCACACGAAGTGGTCGTGTACTTTTTGAGTACGTGTTTTATCAGCAATAACAGTTAAATAGTTGCTTTGTAACCAGACGTACTTGTTCTGCCAATCAGATGAGCGTTCAGTTGTTCTGTCTTGTCGAGTCCAGCAAGCTGTTTCTTGGTCCATTCCCGCGCATCAGTCGTCCAAACACAAACACAGTCTCCGACACACACGACCCGGACCTGCGAGGTCTTCGTGGACCACCAAGAAGACCGAGGTGCGAAATAAATTATAACATTCACACGGACACGTGTCGTTTCGAAGCTATACGCGCCACTGTGTACATCACGCACACGATCGACGCTTCTACGACCAAAAGACGGTCAGTTGCCTGTTCAGTTCCAAGTGCTACGCGACGTGCGTCAGGCTGTAGCAACATTGATGACAATCCATTGCCTAATACATTAATAAACATTACAACCAATCAATCACATCTCCACCTCTTCTCTACCGACAAATGTGTCATTTCTGATCGGTCAACGCCATTATTCCGGCTCGACCAATCAATGTTATTGGTCCATTTGGTTAATCCAACCAATCATGTTCCGAACCCTGAGGGTGCGACGGAGAGATCACGACCGGGGTGCTAAGCACTGTCCATTGGCCCCGGGCGGGGTTGAGAGTGCCTCGGCATCTCCACCCCGCTCACCACTTGACTGTCTCAGCGACGGCGGTGAAATCGGAGTCGATGATTTTGAGGAGGTCGGGCAGACCACGCATCACGCAGCACGGCCGCATGGCGACGTTAGCACTGGACGCCTGCCGCGCCGCGTCGCCATTCCGGTCCAGCAGGAAGGCGTGCATGCCCACGTTACGAGCCCCGAAGTAGTCGTTGATGATGTCATCGCCCACGTGACCAGCGTCGTCCGGGTTCACCTGATGACGTAATCACCAATATATTGTATGCAGTTTCAGCAGTGTTTTTTTTAACGAATCACAGTAATCGCCCTCTAATAAGACAACCCCATTCTGAAACGCTGCATTGGTTTGATAAGAGGGGACATTTTCACGGGAAACACTTATCACCGGTTTCGAAAGTCGAGGGTTAGCGATGCTAATGCATAGGAAGGCGGACACAATTACGGCCAAGATAATGCGGATATTTCGGTTGAGAATACAACAATTCGTAAAATTAAATATAATGGAAACAATTGATATGAAGATGTTAGGACCCAAACATACGAATTAACAGTGGAGTTATGTGAACAAATCACGACTCATTAAACAAATCCGTGTAGTTACATTAAAATAGATACAATTTATACATAAAAATACAACATGATTTTACAACAAAATCGGTAAGACTCTTACACTTAATTTATCACGACGCTGCCTCACCTTAGCCATATCGAGGGCCGTGTGGAATATTTTCGGGTCTGGCTTCTCGCTCCGGGCACTGACGGTCGTCACGACGAAGTCAAAGTAGTGCAGGAGGCGGTGCGTGAGAAGGGTCCGCTCGAGTCGCTCGTCGAAGTTGGACACGATGCCGAGCTTGATGCCTCGGTCACACAGCGCCTGGCCGGAACAAACTAGAGCGTTAATGGCGGCTTCATGGACATAGTTTCGGTGAAGGAGACGGTATCGCCTTCTGGAGATTTCTTGATGACCAATATGGTATATTTCGATGACAAATCCTGATGACTAATGTGTTTATAAAAATGATGGACGTTGCTAATTTCTTCAGGCATGCCGGAATTGCAGCCGTAAATGTTAACTATGCACGTGAACATAAAACAGACAGAAACCATTTCCTAGTGCGTACTGATCTTCTTGAATAGAAATTGCGGTAATTTACGAAACATCCCATTACAAGTCCATGCCAAGAAAGCAAACCAAATAACGTTACTGTTTTCTTAAACAAACAAAAATATATCTAGCGTTTACCAACCAGTGTGGCAATAATGAAACACCACAAGCCCTGCTGCGCGTACCTTTAGGACGTCTGAGGCGAAGGGCATCGTCTCCCAGTTCTTGCCCTCGCTGAACTTCTCGTGCAGTTTCTCGGCGACCACCTCGAGGATGACGGGACTGCCGGCGTAGCCAGCGCGGCAGAACACACGCCGCACGAAGTCGGCCCACCACTGTTTCGTCGTGAGCCCCTCCGACAGGCCGTAGATCGGGTGCTCAGACTTCTTCTCGGCCCACACGTCCAGGTAGACGCGGTCCAGCTCGTCGTGGCCGATGTTCACGCCGAACATCTTCGCCACGTTCGCGTACTCGCGGCCTGGAGAACCGCGCAGGCGCAGTAGGGTGTTCGTCACGTCGAACGTTATAAGTCTGAGGCGCGACATCTGGCGAGAGACAGGCGAATGACATTAGGACCAACATTGTTAAAATCTACACATTCTGATCGAAATTAAATCACCTTGATCGAAGACAAACAATGCAAACAAATGTCAAAAGTAACTAAGGTATTAACGCAATATCCACAAAACTGAATGAGAAATCAGCTCTGCGAAATATTAACACCGTTCGAACGAACGATTTATTGTCCGATTGTCAGGCAGCACGTTGTCGCCTGACCAATCGTAGGGACAATTGGCGCCGTCCGACATTAAGACAAATAACCGCTCGTGTGGTTTGTCCATAAGTTCTTGCGGTGGCCTTTCATGCTTAGGAGACACTCAATGTGCGTCTTTGACAAGGTTATTTGTACCATGGGATTTGACACGCGTTTGTAAAACCACATGTTAAAAACAATTACCATTTCTGCCAAGAAATGGCGCGTCTGACTGGTGTTACCCGCCAATGAACAATTAATCGCTCGTGTAAACACGTCTTTGTGGTTTATCGGTAAATCGAATCAACTGGTCAGCTCGACCGAGTCCTGCTGCTAATATAATAGATGCCCAAATATGACAACTGGGTTTATAGATCACAGAAGATCGTCTTTTTATTATAGTTATAGATTAAATCGTAATTTTGTTTACTAACATCCAACGCCTGTGTCAATAAACTAGATCACCTGGGGCAATACTATGACGGCGATAAGCGCTTCACCGACAACACGGGTGATAATAGAGCAAACATAAGACCCTGTTGATCGTAAACAGCCCTGCTCCATTTCTTTGTTGCTATACACAGGTCTTACAAACACAACTTCGCCTTCTGTGTGTAAATAAAGTCACTGCTGTAAACACCGAGCCGAGGTTTACAAACGAACTATGTAATTGATGCTATATTTGGACGTAACCGTGTATAGTTAATCCATCAACTGCTGTGTTCGACGTGGTAGTCGTATTCAACGTAATAATCAAGTCGGCAACTGAAAGCTGCCGACGAGTTAGGCAGGTGATTATTACTGCTATCGACACACCTCATCGAGAAATCTGACTCCACTGTCGTGTACAACTGATGGTTCTGATAAAAAGTGGACATTGTTTACCTTCGACGATGTCTACCTGCATGATGACCGCGCTAGATTACCTCGCCATGGTTTCAGCGTCAACAAGATAGCTACACACCCACAATAAAGTTAACCAGAAGGCCGAACACAGTGTGCAAATGTGGACAGCACGTTTTATTGCTTTAGCCTGTCAACGGCCAATGTAGTATACATAAACATCAATGTTTACGAGTGAGACAGGGACTAAATGTTTATTGTTTTGTTACATAAAATGTCCGTCAACATTCAATGCAGTAAACACATTTATTTTATTTATAACTGTTTTATTTTTCAGTGTTACAAAGTAGGGTCTACCTATAATTATAATACAATTTTAGCTTTCCATTACGGCAGAACATCCGTAAAAACACATGTATTCTGTTAACAATACTAACCCCAATATTGTTTACGACGCTTCCAAATACCGTTGGCGTTCCGTCCGTGCTTCGATAAAAGTTATGCACCCGCACCTGCTCTATGTAAAAATATAGGAACTCTCAGTACTTTGTTTTGGTAAAAACGCCCATCATTCAAGCAACGGTTCGTTTTATTGTCTTATTGCCTTCTTGTTAAAAGCGTTGATAAAATGTATATTAGCAAAAAATTTATGATTCTACAAAGCTTTTGTTCGTTATAACCACGCTGTTCCCACACCGACACTCATTTGCCACTTACGTACCGCGTTTCTCGAGTGATACACAATTGCCGGCGGAGGTCGTACGTGAAAGACCAACGCAGCAGGACGCGTGTGATATTCTAAACCGTGCTACGAGACCTAGTCTTATAAACCGACTCCCGGCATTATGTGCGGTGTCTAAACGCGCTATCCGGGCTGCGGTGCGCCCAGTTCATGGCCTACATTAATCGCTACCATAAAACTTCGCGAGACGACCCGCTAACATGTTGCATTATCTGCTATTGATACCGGACGAGCACGCGCCACAAAGGCCTCAATATCCTATCGCGGTCGCAGCGATAGCAAACATCTATTCTTAGGTTATGGTTCTAAACCTGTCACCAATTTACTGACGTCGAAAATCTTACAACGCCCAGTGTTTCTGACCTACTTGAGTGAGGTGACAAGATGCTCTTAAACTGATCGGCCGAGTTCAATAGTCTCTACTTGATCACGACCCGAATAACGGAATTAGCCGCAACATACTGCATTACTCCATTGGCCATTACTCCAAATAGTCGTTGGTTCATGAGCACTGCATTATTCATGAGCGCCAACCAGGGCAGTGGATGCCCTCGAAAGCGGACGTATTCTGTAGCGTGTGGCATCGCGAGCCGAACTTCATGAAGATGGAGTGCTTTTTAGCAATGCATGCCACTTGCAAAGCTATATAGTACAACCCGACCTAATGAAAACAACTATACAAAAACGTAGGCCACAAACGCAATGTTAAAAAAAACGAAAAAAAAGTCCGCCCCCCGAGTCGCTGGGCGGACAACTTCGGTCACGTGACCACCCGTACAGTATGCCATTCGTCCATATGATCACCAGTTCTTTAAAATGTTATTATTGCAAAACAAATAGGTTATTAGAAATGCTATTATGAATAATATTACTGGTTTAGGCCCTTCACGAGCTGTCATAATTGGTCAGATACCAGAAAGATTAAGCAATGTGTTAATTTGAGTGGGCGTGGATTTTAATTTGTCATATAAAAGTATTAACTACATTATTAAGCCTACGCTGATCAGCTTCCTGGAGATTTCTACTCGTTTCTATCTAGTGCATTTTGATAACGGCAAAGAAGCCACACGGATTACTTTAAGCTGTTTAACAGTCAACTGTCCTACCCGGACAAGAACATCACCAAAACGAATGTGCATAACCAATACCTTACCTCTGTCGCGTGAAAGTGTCCCCAGCCGACGAAAACAGACTGACACGGTGACACCAAGGGCCCAACCACCTCTTCCGACCTCGGTGCTTACCAACAAAAACACGTATACTTATAGGGCGCTATATATCTCACACGGATAACACTGCGCACACAACAGTGTGCAACAAACACGCCCAAGTTTGACAGTAGTATACGTCAACGTAAATCTAGCACGGTCTGTGTCGTTCGGATGCGGCTACGCGAAATGACTCCAAGTCCACCCGCCCGCTGCTGTTATAGCCAGCAGGCCTGGTTTTGTTTACCAGATGCTCTCTCGCGGCGCGCACCACACACGCACGCACACACGCGTTAACAAAGTTCGCAGAATCGTAGTAAGCATTTTAAAGTTGTGTAATCAATCGTCAGCGTACAGGTGCGCAGCAGAAGTGTTTTGTTCACGTGTAAATACGCATTAGCCCCGCTAGCGCCCGACCTTTCGTACCCGGTGAATACAACCAGCCGCGTAGGGGAAGTCAACGCGGAGTTCGCAGAAATACCCGCGGTTTTTGCACACCATTTTAGCCGCTCAATAACATTGTTACTAACACGAACGCCCAGACAGGGGCGCACGTCTCGTGGACATACAGTCAAATAGACGGTTCCTGTGTAGATCTGCATGCGTCGGTGTTAATAATATAACATTCAAAACGACACGCACTAACCTTGCTGCATCTATGTATTCCGTCTCATACCATCTGCACACTGTCACCAATATGCTTACGAAATGTATTCCAAATAAGCAATTGTACGGTTATGGTCGAATATTGTTGATAATCAATTTGTAAATAATTTAGTTATTGTCAAGTAACGTTAGTGGTACACCATGCACAAAGATGATTATACGCATGAAATATAATTCTACATGTTTATTTCGTGTGTTTATTCCATTGTTGAATACCTTTGGTGGTAAACGCGCACATACGATTATACGCATGAAATACATGTTTATTGCGTGTGTTTATTCCATTTTAATACGGATCAAAATAACTCGTGATTGGCACACGAGCTGAGCAAGCAGTAAGATTCAAACATGCGAACGGCTGGCGATCTGGCGAGTGAGTTGCAGTTTGCCCCATTTACAGCACTGCGGTGTAACCGTGGCCTTCTCCCACGACCGCCAGGCACCAGAATGCCAGTTATCTTCCTCACCCCTTTTAGACCCTGCTACACTCAGGAGCACCCGATGCAGCTATGACGACGTCGTGCAAGGCGACCACACCCTCTAGATCAACAAAACTAAAAGTGGTCGTTGGCGTGACTTACGAGTCCGTTGATAACCCAGAAAACATAAGTTTAATATTTAATACCGCTTTCAAGTGGGAAAAACCGCTTCCCCTTGGTTCCGTGTTCCCGCTTTTTTCGATGAAATGGACAGGGTTTTTTGTAATAAAAAAAATATTCACGGTAAAATGTATCTATGTGTTGCAACTTATTCTTATGCTAGTCCATTCTACCCACTTGTAAATTCTTTGGTCTGTTTCTTTTTCACATTCTGTCGCGCGTGCATTAATCGCAACGAGAGCGGCACATCAAAATGACGACCCATAAAACTAGCACGTTAAAACCAAAACACAATAAGACCAAGTTGCATGTAGGGGTAAGTTGCAAACTTTTTGTAAGCATTTCCGGCTTTTTCATTAGCAGTTTCCCGCCTTGCCACGAGCAGATGTTGACTCCTATGCTATGAGAAAAAAGTATTTAAGTTCGCCGGGTCACCTGTGGGCGATAAGTTACCCTCTTTAATCGGGTGCAGCACAAAACCCTACCAACACGGCGTGAATAGATGATGTATAGGCGCCAGTGTTCCGAGGACTCGGAGCTCGCGCCTGCGTAGCCAGTTGAGTGTTCTCGGATTACACGACTTGTCAACAATCTGACATGCACGCGATGGTGTTTTTAAGATTTTTCCTCAGGCCGAGGCCGGTCACATGCATCCGCCAATGAATGAATGACTCACCGGAGTAATAATAGAACTGGCAGCTGGATACAGCGGTACTCGCCTCGCTCGCCGGCCAGCGAAATGTGTCACATCGGATGTTATTGTCACTGTACTTGCTTCGGTTACAGGCCGTCCCGTCATAAGTCATTCATACGTTGCAGCGCGGCAATACTGCTTATTGTAAACATACCTAAAGTGTGTCAAGGCAGCGCGAGAAAAATATGAGATGAAATAGTGCACGGGTTGAACCACGCGAGAGTGTAGCCCGTTTGGCAAATCTACATAGCGTCTTCTCAACCATGTTCTACATAATCACATCTTGGCTAGCCTACTGTCGTTTATCCAATTATCATAACTGAAAAGTTTCCAAAAAGCATTCAGGAATAGTTACAATGTGGACATATCCATAAATTAATAATTAGCACATATCTTCAAATAACACACATCTTGAGGGGGTGGAGATGGGTAGTGTATAAAAAACGAGAACCGGTTTCCCTGGACTTCTGGGACATCAACACAATATTTAAATGCGCCGTACTCTTTCGATCTGGCGTTTGTTGCCAGCTAAGTACTGGTAAACGGGCGTGTTTATATTGTTGCCGTGTTGGAGCAAGTAAGCTGATGCCGACCTCCATCGTTAATAAGCATGCACGGAAAGCCACACTGGAAACGGACAACAGTTCTCCAATTACACGGCTTCATTTTTCGAGCGCTACTGGTAGTTGTTTACACCACTCAAATGTGCGGTAATGTTTACTCGCAATCGGAAAAGAAACGTTAACAAGTTATCGGCAGCTGTCACTGGTTCTGCTAACATGATACGTCTGTTGGCGCCGGAAACAACTGCGAATAAAAACAACAATAAAGTATTTACGTTTAATACCAGTGTCAGCCTCCGATACGTGCGGCAAGCACGCAGTTGTTATATGACACTGTATGTGCCAAATGGATTGAAGTTATCATCTACATGGGCAACAAATCATGGAATTCAGTTGACCGTGACTGCCGATGAATGATGGGCGTGTCATCAATCTGTCAACAACTTGCGCATGTTTGTATACAACTACAACGTCGACAGGGAGTTCCTTGTTTACTGTACGATGCCGTCATACAATAGACACTTGTCCTAAGCGTCTTGTCAACAAGACTATTGTCGAGGCGAGTTTGTGTTGACAGCGCATCTTCGGTGAAGCTAACATCGACTAGCGGTCAAGAACTCCGCCCCATCACGCCAAGTTCTTGGCAAAACAAACTCGAACGCTGGAGTATTACAATTATCACCACTTCCTTGACACGCCGCCTCTCCGTCGATAGTACACACGCCCCCACGTGATCACGCCAATATCGACATATCTGCCAGCAAACAGTCAATAACAAGAACATTAACCGGCCCCTGGGCCTGGCCTGGCGGTCCAGGCCATGATCCGCTATATAGATCATGACAGTCAACATGTCCATGAACTCTGCGATTTATTGTTTGACTTAATGATGTCCGTGCAGAACGCGGTGCGTGCAGTCGATCTACCAGCTGTCCTGGCGCCACGCACATGGGAATATTTCTCGGAGATAAACGTATCATGAACAGCGCCAATTTTAGAACTATCTAATAAAAACAGATCATGCTACGATTGATACATTATTACAACACACACAAGCAACATAAAAGTGGCATAACTGGCAACTCTGTTGTACGTCTTTGGTGGAGTTGTTTCACTATATAGTCACAAGACACATGCACGCGAATATATATGAAGTGACAGCACACGCCAACTCCGAAGTTTTCCACTTACAAAGACATTTGACTTTTGATACGCCGGCTATTTACGTGTGACGTCACCACAATTGCGCGCAAGTTGACAACGAATTTGATCAAGTACTTTCCGCTAACTGTCGTTGGATACCGACAAGATGACGTAAGCAAAGGAAGTCTACAGAGGGTGGCTGCGCAAGTATCTCAAAATAAGAACCATAAATTCGGAGTGAAACAACTGCGTGAATAACAAAGAACACTACCGTACGTATTTCATGGGAATTCATTTTACTATAACCGCATGTTCAATCACTGCCTACGAGGGATATACCACGTAGATATATGACACTTTCAGCAACACAACGCATTTCTAATGACTAATCGACTCCTTCATTTGTCATCTGTGAATAAACGAATATAACCCAAGGCCATATGTGCACGTTAAATAAAGCGCCGCCTATACTTATCACAATACGGGTCACTTGAGTTCTTATACTGAGTTATAGCACCAGCCACTACAATAACAAGGACACTTTGGTGGTTGCAGTCAAAATGACCTAGTATACGACGAAGAAGATCTAAAACGGGTGACATTATCAGCTACTAATGTTCAGGTTAAGTCGTTGTCCCTACAACAAGATCAACAAAGTGGACGCGACCCTCAAAGTTCACCAACAACCAGGTCATTACCTACAGAACTACGTGGACATAGACAGGTGGACACATACCCAGGGCAATTTGACGTGTTCATGGGGCGTTTGGCCATGCCTCCCACTTTGTTCGAGATAAGAGTTTTGAGTATAACCTGTTGTCTTATTATTTGAGTATAACCTGTTGTCTGAGTACATTAAGGAGACAGGAAGACTACTTAAAACACGACTGGAAGTTCACAGGAAGGATGTAGACAACATGAAAAGCGAGAAATATACAAGGGGCAGGGTAAAGATTCATGTCTACCATCAATACATCCGTCCTTACAGACCATGCGACAACGGAAAACCATATCATAGACTGGGAGGGAGCGAAAATTGTAGACAAGGAACCCAACAGAAGAATCCGGCATATCAAGGAAGCCATCTGGATCAGGAAAACCAGAACACCCATCAACAGAGACGAGGGCAATTACGAACTGCCTCACGTGTACGATGACATCATTCAGCGTCATCGGTACTGAAGAAGTCCACATGAGACGTTAGACGAAAGCCTCTACCAGTTAAAATACACTTTGGATATGAACAATTTAAAGTTTTTGATCTGAAAAGAACTGTTTTCTAAAACGCTGGCTGATTTACAACTCCCAGTACTCCCACCAAGTGTGTGCGTTTCAGTGTTTGGCCCATGTCACTGGTTGTGTGTGCGTCAATGCAAAAACACGTAAATGAAATATAATTAATCTTATAACCTTTTTCAGTGAAACTTAAATCCCCGTGAACAAGTATACCTAACTGCGGACAATACAAATTGTTGCCAACTAGTCAAACGACATTTGGAACCCTGAATAAACGGGAATATTAAAGTATACACATGTAAATCCTTTACGTGGACGACGCAGGGTGATTGGTGTTTTCCTCAACTTTATTCATGCACTGGTGTGATGTCAACAACCTCATGTGATGTGATGTCAACAAGGCGACTTCGACACTGGCCATGATGATCTCGATTGATCACCCAGCAACAATGTCTATTCTGAGCTCCAAATCGGGAGTTGAGACAAAATGTTCTGTTGGTTTCTTCGCAAATTAATCACGATCGAAATCCCCTAGGATCAGCACGGGACTGTAAGTGAATTTAGCCACAAGTTTACTGATGACACCACATTCTTTTCTTATTTTCAACTGTGCAGTAGAACAATAATACCCTTTAAACTAAGCAAAGCTACATATAAGATACAGAAACGAAGGCTGAACTTAATCATTTGCTGAACACTGTTATACTGCCTACAGACACAACTGATGAAGTGACATTCTAAGACAATCCTGTGACAGCCAGAGCATATAAGAGAAAGCCAGGACAGATCAGCTGCTGACCATTCTTCAGGATAGTTCATTTTATGCAAACGATTTTTTAAAATCGTTTGCAGGACAGACCAGCTTTTGAATTTGTTGACTGTGTGAGGGAAGATGTGGAGATAGAACCAGTAGGGTTGCAGGCTGCAATGAGGGATGAAGGTGACAGAAAACAGACGGTTGGTGGCAAGAGTTCAGTCTCAGTTGTCGACATTAAATGAGTGAAAGAAGCTGCGCAAAAACTCATCAGGTTCTCTCAGAGAAACAAAACTAACCCATTTCGCACACACTGTGAAATGGACAAAAAACATTCAATTTTCTACAATAGACAGACGTCGTCGTTGTGGAGAGCAGACACGCAAGAGAGGTAGACTATTGCATCACTGTGGGAATCAATCAGTCTGCTTGTGTTAGGTTACACATGACGCAATCAGGACAGAGCAGCTCAGTGGGTAGAGAGAGTGGAATGGTGTCTGTGTCAGAGGAGGTTAACAGATCCCACACACTGAGAAAATGGAAAAAGGCTGCTCTGACCACGTGTTCTGCTGTAGAACACATCATGATGTCCAGGGTTGTGACATCAAATAACAGCTCCACACAAAATGACTGCAAATATTTTGTATTGTAATGATAGTGGACTCTCGCTATAACGAACGTGCTGGGACTTGATCAAACTTTTCCTTGTGGTACATAAAACAAATCAGAACAGGTATTTCAAAGTTGTTCCTATAAGTTGGTGTTCCTCTCATCAGGAATCCCTGTAGGGAGCTTCCACTTTTAGTGCTGCTGTAGTTTGATCTTGATGAAGAACAAATTGCATTAAGCACCAACTCATACCCATGACTTGTTGGGTACCTTTGCTGAAATTGTTGCAAATTCTAAGATATCCTTGTTTAACTTTATTTTTAGCTCTCTCTTCCCAATGTCCACTTCGTCCTGTTGTCTCCAGTCTCAACCCATTACTGTTCCCCAGTCATTGCTCTCAGGCCAATGCTTCTTGACATCATCTTGTTCTTTCGAAATGTTTTATCACAAGACATTTCAAAAGTCTAGCTTCTAAGTAGATGATCTGGTTGCAGAGTGGATGTATCTATCCACAATGTTCATCGTAAGTTGTGTAAAAGGACCAATTCGTAAGGTCTGGTTGTATGGTGGATGTTGTTACTTGCTATCCACAATTATCATTACAACCACATTACACAAATACTTAACTATTCACACAATTGTGATTATCTTACCTATGTTCATACAAAATAACGATCCCTGTATGACTTTCTTCAGGAGTCAATACAGAATGCAGAAGAATTTCTTTATCTCACCATATTCTCGCAAATGAAACTAAAAAGAATGTATTATGCAATGCAAATGGAAAGGAAGTTTTTGTCAGATGTTTTATACACACACTACATATTATTGGCTATTAACAATGTGTCTATGTTTGGGTGTATTTGCATCCATACAAGTTGATATTATATTCATTTTAACCTTTTAAACAGGATTCATCGTTAGTCACATCTCACGTTTCTCCAAAACCGCTCACTGCTCCACTCCATGTTTTCACAACTGAACGCACACTGAATTATTATTATGCATAAATATTGTGAACAATAAACGCACATACAGAGACGCATTTGTCCAGATCAAAGCAAGCAAATTAAGTGACACAATATTTCTTACCCACTATGGGACTCTATACAACTGGAAGTGAAGTAAACATATTTGTAACAGCTATTTGATGATACCAACATTGGTAATAAGCCAGCATTTTGGAATTAATTCCACATATATGCATACTTTGGAGGCAATAAATTAATTGTATTATATGATTTCTAGCAAAAGTTGCGAAATGGCAAGATAATGTTCAATATATAAGGGCAAATTTTTCCCCACATCTGCTTCATGCCGGACTATTGTATGAAATGATGAGTTAAAAATAACTAGGCTTGAATTATAACATAATTTATGTTTAATTTTTCTGATACTTTGAAATATTTGAATGTGATATTTCAAACATTTTTCATCCAAATGTTGTTAAATATAAATAAAGGAATGTATTATGCAATGCAACTGGAAAGGAAGTTTTTGTCATGCTGTTGCCTATTATTGGCTTTGAACAACATGTCTCTTTGCAGGTGTATTTGCTAGGATACAAGCTGATAAAACAATTATATTGTTAGACTTAGGTTCCTAGAATGCCACAGCTTCTGTGCTTAATTCTGCCTACAGAATATTCAATAGCGACATGATCTATAAATATTACGTATAGCTACAGACATGTTTGTTCAGATCAAACCAAGCAAATGACATTAATGTGATACGGTATGCAAGGCTACAGCACAGCTGATGTAATAAAACTAGATAAATAAATAAAGTTAGCACCAGATGCATCTTATTTGGTTGTAAGAAGGGAATAGTTTTCTCATTTCTTCACATAATGGTACATTACAATGGAAAATAAAATAAAATATATGTAGTACAGAACGCTAATATATAATAATAATAACAGTGTGTATTTTGGTTACCCCTGAGAATGAACAAAATTAACCTAAATAGCAAGGTGACTATATATATATATATATATATATAACAATAACAGTAATCTAACTTCCTTGCTATAATTTTGAAATGGTGTTTGTCAAGCTAAATGTACATCCAGCATATTTTGCTGACAAAAGTGCTTCATGAAAAACTACTGAATAGAAATTAAGAATTATCACATGATGTTAAATAAATAAGTTTGGTTAAAAAACCTTTGACAGTTCCATAGCAAATCACCATATTGTCTTACCACACAATCAAAGAGCATTAAAAAGTAATAATGCACCTACACAGTGCTCATGTATCTGTAATTGTGGCTGTTCATGGCATATTCCTGCTAGAATTGAGCTAGAATGACTACCATTACTTGGTGTACAATTTTAAATACATGTGTATTTCGCTAACTTTTGCTTTGGGAGATGTATTCTTCTACAGACTGAGGGAAATTGTAATACAGGTGCCACATGACTATCACTTTAGGTTTGTGATAGACCCTAAAATGAGAATTGTACATTTTAGTTACACAATAAACATTATAAGTTGATACGGTTAAATTCTTTTGAAATCTCAATTTAAAGTATTTGATTTTTCAAATACTTCTCATAACACATTCACATGGAAATTAAGACATTTTGTTGAAACCATTTTATATGCAAAAATCTTATTAACATTTTATTTAAATGAAAATATATATATATATATATATATATATATATTGCAAATATAGATTTTTATTATTTGTCAATTAAAAGATTTAGTCATTTTCAAATGTTAAATTATGCTTACATTTTAAAGACGTAATTTTTTTATCCCAGTGCAATGCAAACGTGTCAAAAGACGCGTTGTTATAATAAATAAGATTGTTAAAAGTTACTAATGACAACAGTGTTCTTATTTTGTTCAGTAAAACAACAAATCCGGTGCCGGTTGTCGACGTCCAAGTGATGTCGAGTCTCGAGACTTCCCCATGCAGATCAACTTACAGGAGGTGTACGCCGCCGTCGCCGGTAGACTTGTTCGTGAACACTACGCTGTCTACAGTTTGCATTAATCTTATGAAACGTTACCTCTTGAAGATGGTTACAAAAGTCGACGTCTGCAAGTTTAGCTTCAGGCACTGATCGAGTCACGCATCACTTCGGCGGTAATAACAGTTTTCGTTTTGAGTCGGAAGTAATTCAATTTCGTCGCACACGCCGGCTTCTCTCTGTGGCAACCTCCGGCGTGTTTTTGTGAGGCATCCCATACCAATCAACAACGTGTCACGCGTTTGACATATCTGGGACGCTAGCGCAAGTGTTTACCTGCCCCAAGGCACATACGCGGTTTGTTTTCATTCTATTCAGTAACTGTTTTGACTCGGAGCAAATAAAAACCTAATCGTTGATTGGTTATTAACAAATATCATGACGAGTCGTTCTTGCCATGCTTTACAGTTGATTTCGGTCGTTCAGTGGTGCCCTACAGTGGATACATTTTCGTTATTTTGGTGTAATTTCTGTTTACCAAGATCTCATAATCCATTATAATACACTAAGTTAGTTCTTGCTAGTCACTATGTTACTCTTCTGCAATCAGTCAGCCAGTCAGTCAGTCAGTCAGCCAGCCAACCAACCAATCAACCAATCAAATCAAAACAAAACAAATCAATCAATATAATCAACCAATCAATACAATGTTGCACGACAAGTAATACTATTAGAGACTGAAAGGCGCACAATACACTATAATGGACTCTATAATTATTATAAATATAGTCATAGGCATTAGGGCGGATGCTTGGGGGCTGGGCCCCCAATATTTAGAGTGGGACTGAGTCCCCAACATTTTAAGATTTTTTGATGTTTTCGACCAGCGTCAATTGTGGTACAGTTGCGTGGTGGCTACCTAAAGAACTACAACAACACCACCTCCTGTTATTCGAGTTGCTACGTCCGAGCTACAAGTGCATCATCTCGTGAGTGAACCCATAACACATCCACCACTACTTCCCCATTAACACCGCAAAAAACCTCCAAAACTACCCCCGTCGAAATCACAAAAAAGTCTCCAACACTAGTCTCCCTCGAATCTCAAAAAATATCCAACACTACAGTGTCCTTTTTGTTTTGGATGATATTATTTTGTAACTTAATTTTATTATCGAAATCAAACCGTACATAATAAATTCACATTAATATAATTTCTTGTCCATCGGATCTATGAAGGCCATGACATCTCATTTCAAGTGATAGTTACATATAAAGTTTGATCATTTCTTTTTGCGGTGGGTTCGCATGCCAATGTTCGCATAATAATAAGTCAACTTCTAGTGCGCCTAAATCCTTGGAAACCAAGCTCAGAGGCGCATCAAGACAAAAGGATTGTTCAATTTCAAAATCCATAAGCAATATTCCAGTTGTCAACATATGGGTCAAGGCGCTAGAGAGCTATGGTGGATAAGCAAGGTTGTAAAGATAAGTTTTTAAATGACGACGGACTTTTGTAATATTTTCAACTGATCTAATACTAAGAGTTGGCGCAGCAACAGAAAAAGCCCTAGTTCCAATGTTAGTGTTGACTCTAGGAACAAAAAGTAGGTCAGAACTAAATGATCGAAACTGGATAGGTTTTCTTACAGGAGTAAGCAGTGATTGCAAATAAGATGGTTGCTTACTGGACAGTGCCTGGTATGTAATGGTACATATATTAAATATTATACAATATCGTACAGGAAGCCAATGCAAAGACTTCAAAAGTGGTACAGAGCGAGAAAAACGAGGAGATCTTGTAACTACTCTTGCTAGACAATTTTGAACACGTTGACGTTTTGTGGTATCCTTGCTAGCGATATTATAAAGGAGGGAATTGCAATAGTCAAGTATGCTGCTAACAAGCGCTGTTGCAATAGTTTTAGCAACAGAAAATGACAGATACCGGAGAATACGGCGAAGATCACGAATATGATAAAAACAGCAGTGACACGTTTGAGATATGCGTTGTATGAAATTGAAGTTACTATCAAAGACCACTCCTAGATTCCGCACCGAGGTTACTGGCGTGATAATCTGATTCAAAATACGCGCAGAGAAAAAAACGCAAAAGTTTACTTCGCAGCATTGGAGTACCAATAATGATCAATTCAGTTTTATTTGCATTAATAATTTTTTTGGAAATGCTTTTTGCAGGTTTCGCACACGAATGGAGCAGCCACTGTTGATGTAGTTGCAGCGTTCGCCTTTCGACCCTCGCGCTCGGTCCAGGCTACTTCGGCTTCGACACGCATATTCTCTCCAGGCAGGACGGTTATCCGCATGATTTTCTAGGAGGCCGAGTCAATTCCGAAGCTATTTAGGGAATCCTCAGAGTATCTCTGAAACCCAGCTTTGGCCGGCCCCGCTCCCGTCGACCTTCCGCCAGTTCGTCGAAGAAGAGCCTCTTCGGCAGGCGCTCATCAGGCATGCGAGCTAGATGTCCAGCCAATCTCAGTTGAGCCTTCCTGGAGAGTGTGTGGATGCTTGGCAGACTGGCTTGTTTAACGACCTCTGTGTCTGGGACTCGATCCAGCCAGCGGATTTTCTACAAGCGGCGGAAACACGTCATGTGGAAGTGGTTGAGTTTGCGGGCATGTCTCTGGTAGACAGTCCGACTTCCACAGGTGTTGAGTAGTGTAGGCAGCATACCAGTGCGGTACATCTTCAGTTTGGTTGTCAGGCTGATTCCCCTTCGTTCCCACACTGCATGACGCTTGCAGTTTTCCGAACGAAACACTTGCTTTCGCAATGGGGCATTGGATCTCTTCATCAATTTGGACAAATCTGGAGAGGGTGTTACCTAAGTAATTGAACCTGTCCACCATTAATATAGTAATAATAGTAATATTTATTGTGTTATTAATGTAGCATACACGCGTGAGCGAATTAATGCAAAACGCTGATGCCAGCTGATGGCAACTGGTGATTCCAAATCTTAAGCAGGCTTTACACCAGGCGACGCCGTCTCTGCAAGTAGGCGATGTTGACGTCATTAAAAAATGTCAAAGCCGAATGATATCGCTTGGGATATACATCGCAAGCGATATTAGGTCTCCCTTAACCGACTCTCGCCCGGCTGCGTGACTTCGCCGCGTAACAGAATCTGGCCGAGAACACGCGTTATAAATGCATGCATCTAGTACCACTCCTACGGTGCTTCCATCTCGCGGCGCCTGGATAACCGAGGCTAGTGCTACTCGACAATCCATTTTGCAGCAAACGTTTTGGGCGAGCAGCCAGTCAACGTCGTTATCGAGATTCTTAATCCAAAAATAAATTAGGGTTTAATTTTTTTATCACTTGTGTCAATATTAGTAGGCGGTAGAACGGAAGCCCTACGGTGCTCCCATCTCGCGGCGCTTGGATAATCGAGACTAAAGCGATGTGGGTCATGCATACACGACGCAATGAAACTGCTTGAGACGGGAAGTGTCACGTGACCACAAGAAGTCACGTGCCGTTATGCATCAACGCAGCCATTATATCTAGGGAAGGCTATTCTATTTCTAGATGTGTCACCTGTGTTGACTGTGATTGGACAGATTAGATGTGATGAGGCGACGGTCGCCTGGAAATAGAATCAGTTCTATTGCAAGCGACGGCGTCGGGGCGATGAAGGGATGGCATTCCAGGCGATACAATCGCAGCTATGCAGTATTTACACGAGGCGATCAGACTGTAATCAGGTTACGGGCGACGTCATAGACTCATCGCGGCGACGGTGTCGCCTGGTGTCAAGACAGATTCAGTGAACATTCAGAACGCGGTGGCAATGGCGGTGGCTGTTGTGTTAGTGGTGGTAATGATGATGGTGGTGGTGGTGGTGGCGATGATAGCGGACGCGGTGGCGGTGGCTGTTGTGTTTGCGGTGGTGATGATGATGGTGGTGGAGGCGGTGGCGATGATAGCGGACGTGGTGGCGGTGGCTGTGGTGTTAGTGGTGTTTATACGAGCAATTTATTCCCCGATTGCTCGGGCGACACCGTGTACGTCACGACAAGTGCACCTTCAAAGTCGGTTGCTGATTGGCCACTTTTCCAAAATCTCCGCCCACCCTCGATAACATTGGACCTAGTCCCGGTTCCCCGGCACTCTTATAGCCACACATTGATGTCGCCGGTCGGGGTGTTTAAAAGTAGTCAGGGGGCTTAGTCATATGATTGTTCACATCGTTCCACAAGCACCATTTTGGACCAGCGTTAGATATGGCCATGACCTTTCATTTTTTCGCGGGAGCCAAGCTGGGCTCGATTGATTTTTGCCCCGCGATACTGCGAGACACCGTATAGGCCGACAGAGTTTACAATCCCTAGTGTAAACGGGCATTTAGTGATAAATTGACTCGCAACACCTCAACTGTTAGGTATATGTCGTGCTCAGTGAAGCGGAACACAGGCGATTATATACGCAATGCTGACTGAATTGTTAATATATGTCAACGTATTAATCTAAACGAACTTTTTTCATCGCCAACCTGCAAAAATATTGACTCGTGTAGGCACGTAAAAGCCAAGATAAATACTGCGCGCTTACATTAGTATTGACACAGACTACAAAAAACACACATCCTCCGTGACGAATACGAGTCCTGGGTATGAATGATGACGTAGACACCTGACATTGATCGACGCCAGGATGTGGTAGAGTGACAGGCGCGTTGCCCAGCAGCGACGTTACGTTGACTTTGGTTACGGGACTAGCGTTTCACTGTCTGGTCGCAGAAGTCGGCGGTGTAAGACGCGATTCGCTTCAATGGATGGGGAAACGTTGGGTGAACGCAGTCCCGGCAATGACCGGGAAGTGTCGCAGAACGATCGGGAGAATAACTTGGACGATGTATTAGGAACGGGAGACGGGATGTTGAACGGATTCGAGGATGTTCCTAGGACGGAGCAAAAGAGAGATATAAGTAACGACAGTGAGAACGGGACAGTGGAGAGGTTGGATACTAAGTTGGAGACTGACCCGAAGAATCTTGCAGACGTAACTTTTAACAACGAATCAGAAACGGCAACGGAAATGGATTCAGAGATTTGTGACGAGAACGGCATAAAACGTGGCGTGGGTTGTGGTTTGAATGGTGAATCGCAGTGTGATTTAAAGGACTGCTCTGTTGTTGAACTGAATGACAGTTTAAACAGTATCACAGTAACTGGTGTAAAGAACTCCGTCGAAAATGGGACAGAAAATGATGCGAAGAACATTTTAGAGGACGACCCAGCCTCAGAGGCAAATAACGTCACGCGTACTCAGGTCGAAAATGGTTTTAAAAGTGATTCGAGTATATCTGTAAAGACAAACTCGCGAAAGAGTTCAAGGGTGAGTTTTGCGAGAGACATAGACATGTCAAATGGCCAGGTTGCTAGGTCGTCTGACGATATCGGCACCACCGTAGTCGTAGGAACGAAGCTTCCCAGTTCGCGTAGATCTGAAGTACGACAATTACAATCTCCGGATAAGTAAGTAACGTATATTTATACACAACACGTCAATATTGCTCAAAATGCATGCGTACAAAGAAAAGCACACTATCATGTACACACGCACGTACAGCATATGACACACATGTACCGTACAGCATAAGACACACGTGTACCAGATCTCTCGGATCCTTATTACCCAAAATATACAGACGTCTCTGATTATTTATACATTGCACACATTCTTCCAGGAGCACGTTTTTTAGCCTCCTGGTCAACTGCAAATTGTCAGTCCATTGCTTAATACCACTTCACGTATCAAGTGCTATAAAATCAACACTACACCGCGACCGATACATAATTAATGTTCAGTTCATCTATCGTATAATTCAACTGTAGTTCACCTTACATTCGAGTCAGAAACTTCTCTACATTCATAATCCTCCTAATTATTCTTTTTTATTATTCTCTACTTGTATCCATAACCACTTCATACAAACAGAAACACAAAAATATGTACATGTACTGTATGTTATGTGTATAAGATGTACTGTATGTTATGTGTATAAGATGTACTGTATGTTATGTGTATAAGATGTACTGTATGTTATGTGTATAAGATGTACTGTATGTTATGTGTATAAGATGTACTGTATGTTATGTGTATAAGATGTACTGTATGTTATGTGTATAAGATGTACTGTATGTTATGTGTATAAGATGTACTGTATGTTATGTGTATAAGATGTACTGTATGTTATGTGTATAAGATGTACTGTATGTTATGTGTATAAGATGTACTGTATGTTATGTATATATTTATGTCGTAGAACATGTAATATATAGTTAACACTGTCAAGTTCAATTGTCGCTGCCATTTACTGAAAGAGAACGGACATTTTGCACTACGTTCTACCTAAAACAATAGTCTTTTCTACCAACTGACAAGTTCTTAAGGGTGAATGCTGAACCCACTTGACCAATCTTCGCGCTCTTTAGCGTCCGATGCCAACAAGTATAGCCGTGTTTGGAGGCAATTGGCGAATCAATTTATGCAGTAAAACAATATTTTTAACAAAGCCTAGCCATGAGTTATGATGGGATAAGTTGCAGCCAATTAGCTACTTCCCTCCATTAGCTGGCCCTCAGAGTGTCTGGGGGATGTTGTAGGTCACAGTGTGAGAGCGCCTGATCAATCTCCCATTGTCAGCCCATGGTTTAATATCACTTCACCTTCCTACTTCGACAGAATCGAAAATTCTCTTCACATACGACGACCGATACATAATTACCTTCGCGTATTGTGTAAGGCCCTACCCGTGGCTCGATACATTACTTAATACCGGGATCGATTATTGAATAACGTGCATAAATCAAAAGCACACCACAACGACGACTGGTAACTTTATGACCGGAAGTTTATTACTCCCGCCAATTTATCCCCAATGGAATGAACGTCCGATCAGGAAATGATTACTAGGATTTAGTGACCATTCGGGTTCATTTGTAGCGGGTGTTGTGAAGCTGTCAGATCGCCAGTGTTTGACATCGACGCAATGAAACACATTTTGACCACAAACCTAGAATTCTGCTCGAGCGGACGCGTGGAATCGCATCCTGTTGTAAAGAGTTCTCATTCTAGAATGGGTTTTGCAGAAAATGGAAGGTGGAAAGTTGTTCAAAGAATTGTTACATGGGAGGTTGGCCAAAAAAAGGTGAAAGATAGACTAAAAAAATTGGTGGGCGGTTGTCTCCAAAACAGGTGTGAGATGGGAAGTGTCCAAAAAACAGATGGAAGATGGAAGATTGAGATCCACGTCACCCTTCGTCCTAGATGTGGTCATCCAAACAACTATCGTCACTGGGTCACGAACTGAACAATTAACAATGTGTAAAGTTGGGCTGCGATGGTGTGACCATCAACGCCTGACAGGATATGGACAATATGAACATATTTAAGATGTTGAACCTGTCTATAACGACCACTGTGGACAGGTCGAGTCTATATATGCCTACGTTGCAACGGGTCAGTAACAAACAATGACACAATTATTGACTGTTGGGGATTCACAACCTTGAGAACGCGGACGGTGTTGATATGTTAACCGAATCAATAGGAAAATCGATATCACTATTGTCAGGATTACTGCAACAATGGACAATTTCTACAATCAGTCGAATGGTTAACCGACTTGGTGGTCGGGGAAGCGAGTAGACAAAGTGGCCGAAGCAGACAACATTCAAGAATGACTGAGAGAATATTATTTAACATGGTACTCACGACAGAGGAAACAGTTCGGGCGGTTCAAAAGCGTAAAGATGGGAATTAACGGTGCAAATGGCTACGGCTGCTTTGCCAGACTGACCTATACGTATAAGGAGGAAAGCCGCACGCACACGCGCACACGCACACACGCACGCACGCACACACACACACACACACACTCACACACACACGCACACACACACACACACACACACACACACACACACACACACACACTGTAACGACGCATGTCGCATACATTTTCAAGAGTTGTTCCAATCATCGACCTACGTGAGCAACGGAAGACTTTTAAAGCCCATTAAGCAGATCCTGGTGTGTCAAATACCTACCGTGTCCTGACTAGATTGGCGGCCTACACAAACATTCTCCATTTGGAATTTGGTAAAGTAAACATCGTGACAGGACAAATATAAGACTAGGACTGCTGAGCGGCCACATTCCTCGTATGAGCTAGTAGCGATCAAACACATGCAAATAAACACATATTATTCACCAAACACGTGGTGGAATGCCATGGCGCCAGTTTGTTTATCGACTGGGTCACGATTTTGCGCATCTGGTTTCACTAAATATAAAATGTCCGCTTGCTTGAAAGTGACGGATACAATTATTACTCGTCTCAGGTTACCATGATTATACAGATGTAGTGGACATTTGGGGATGGGCCGGGCATGGCGACAAAAATAGTTTATTTGTTCCAGATTCAGGTGATGGTTGAAAAATGTTCACGTTTTTTATAACCTGAACGGGGGGAAATTTCAAATGGTCTAGGATCCCCTGAATCTGTCTAAGTTTGCATTGATATGGACTGGAATGAAGGCAAAGGAAGGAGATTGGAACCAAACTAAACTATGGTGAGCAGGACATGTTCAGAGAACGAGCCAGGAGAGATTGACAGAGGGGGCATGAAAACTGAAAAATGTGGCCGATGAAGAGGATAGTTTGTAGTGACAGCGTGAAGAAAGAAGCCTCTTAACAATACCGCACAATAAAACAGCACAAGATGGGCCGCTTGAAACCCGTTGTGTTCCTAGACAGGCGTTGGGCATATTGGTTGTTTCTTGAAAACACCGATATGTTGGCGTATTGCCATGGGGAACATATGCGACGCTTGTTGCGACAATTTGTGCCGACATGGGATAAGGTCGTCTCAGACGAGAGTGGAACAATTACCTGCGCTCGCAGGCATTGCGCTTTTGACACTACGAAGACAGGTGTGCTGGCCCAGACCAGGCGTGCAGGAAACTCTGACCATCTGCTAAACAGTATATCGGAAAGAGCTAAGGTACAATGCCTGAAATCACGACACTTTTCAACAGCCAGGCACACGAACTTATGAAATGTTTGGGCCCATGTGAAACAACAACACACTTGGCATCAGCAAAATGGAGATTAGGTGGCTGTCAAAACCAACTTACCTACATAGGTTCATTCCAGAACCATCTGTGAACTGTGCTGGTTTCGACCTCCCGCGAAAAGCATGGATGAAGCTGCATCGGCTGCGAACGGGAGTTGGATGATTCAAAAGCGTGAAAGCGCTGCATGCGAATGTGGTGTGGTTCAACAATCAGCAGACCACATTCCCAGCCACTACACTCTCTACGGTGCTCCAAACAGTGAGACTGGCATCGCAGAGCTGGATGGACCAGGCGACCCGTGAGGGTAGCTCGACAACACACTGCAAGTCTAGGCTGTAGACACAGGCGAGAAGAAGAAGACGACTTCTGATCTGGTATACATATTCTTATAGGGCTATGTGTGATACAACATTGTACCTGATTACACCGCGCCCTCACAACGTACTCTAGTGAGAAACTCATTGATAAATTACAGCTTCCGAAAGAAAGTCCACCTAACTATTCCTTGATATGATGTGCAAGTACGTACACACGACCCGGACATCCATCATGTACACACGACCCGGGCATCCATCACGTACACACGACCCGGACATCCACCACGGACGCACGTGCGTGCACACAATCGCCTTTAGTCAATCAATACTATCAAACGCTTCTCCAGTGAACGATCGCACTGAGAATTTTTTTTCGCTTCGTTGAGTGTTTGATGTTCGAGGACCGTGGTTGATTGGACGGATCCGAGCTTGCTTGACGTGTAAAATACAACTCAGTATGGCAGTGCAGCGATTTAAAAATAAGCTAACGATGCCCGTAATCATTCAGCCACGTCAGGTCTCACTTTACTGGTAGTTTTAACTAAGCGGAGCGTTTTACTTCACTACTTCATTATGTTATCGTAATAATAGTTATTGTCTAATGTGCGCACAGTACGAACATCAAATGGTTTCTTGGCAGCGACCAATATTCTAGATTCTTCTTATTATCCGCGCCCTATTTGCAGTTTGCGGTGTTTCTATCAGGAAAATAACACTAATGAAGTTAATTTGTGCATTTTATATCTGCCAAAATCCGATCAGAACACCGGAAAACGTTTATACATGACCATGTTACAGAGGCAGTTCTCTAAAATAAAAGCAAACGGAACGAGAATGACACGGAAGAAGGGAGCTTAGTATGCAGCCGCGTGGAACGGTTGGTGTGCAGCCACGTGGAACGGTTGATGTGCAGCCGCGTGGAACAGTTGGGCTCATCCGACGAGTTTGTGAGGTTGTTTATTAAATATTCACGCTGTCGGTGCGACAATAGAAATGGGCATTGATACGGCCAGGCGAGATCCAACCGTGTGAAACGGTCATTGCTAAGGTCGACATTCTTCGTGTCGACAATCACGTAGCCAACAAGTCGTGTAATTGTCCATTAATTGTGTTGCGCAGTGCTCAGTGACTAGAGGTCCGGATTATCAATCGAGAGAACCCGGGTTCGAACATTGGGCAAGTTCGTTCACACTACGTTGCTCCAGTTCACTCACCTGTATGAATGAGTACCTGACTAGAGACAGTGGCGGATATTTGTGTACGAATAGTCTTTGCGCATTCATTGCAGCGTAGCTGAATGCTTACCAGAGAAATCGAAATGGTGTTCGATTGAATTGGTCTCCCAGGAAGTAAAGTGTAAAGCGCTTTGTTCAATCCTAACGACTGGATACTGCGTTATATATAAGAACCTTTACTTTAAATACAAATGGAATAACCAAAGTCCGAGAGATGTCTATGCACATGCAGAGGGCGCCTGTTGTTTCGAACATTACAGAGGAAGCTAAGAGACGACATAGCCAAGTAAAGCAGAACTAAGACGTCGTGGGGCGTGGGAACGTAGTTCTAATCTTCTTGTTACCATTTCGAACCTTTGGCAAGTTCCTTCATTACATGTTGTTCCAGTTCGCTCAGCTCTGTATAGCTACGTTCACCTACAGTTCACTGCTAGGTATGAGGGAATATTCGCTTCTTGCAGCTAGCAGTGAACTGTAGCGAATATTCTCTCACAGTTAGCCGCTACATTTTTATGTGAACGTCACTCGCTACGACGTTTACACAAAAAGCTTGTAGGCTAAACTTCGAATGTTTTAAACTGATATTAATTCAATTCCCATATGTATGTGGGATGTCGGACTCCAGTGCCAGTTTGTTGTTGAGGTTATACCCTAGAATATGTAAGCTCCTCATGTTGTAAGACAAAATACAGAGCGAAGTAACTGTTGACATAGCGAGAAGACCGTTGTATCGAGCATTTACTAGCGGCAAGAAGCGGTATTTTGGCAACCATCAGCCATGTAGTCAGTGGCGTTCATTCGTTCCGAGCTGCTAGTAAATCATCGCAGCTAGCAGCGAACTCTATACGACGTGTGTGTGTGTGTGTGTGTGTGTGTGTGTGTGTGTGTGTGTGTGTGTGTGTGTGTGTGTGTGTGTGTGTGTGTGTGTGTGTGTGTGTGTGTGTGTGTGTGTGTGTGTGTGTGTGTGTGTGTGTGTGTGTGTGTGTGTGTGTTGTGTGTGTGTGCGTGTGCGTACTGTGAAGTTAAAGTTTCAGGACGGTGGCGTTGATGCTATGTCATCGCGTAGTCAGAACTTGAAAGTACAGCTGTATATCTTATCAATGATCATGTAGTGTCATCGTCGGTTTGATGTAATTAGGTATCCGTCTTGAACACGTGTCTGCTCAAACCGGTTTGTTGTGTAATTCCTCATTGAATGTTAAATAATGCAACGGTTGGTCGATACACGGCAGCAACTATTGTCGGCGATATTGTTCGTCTGTTATACTAACGCCTACTGAGCTGTAGTGACTGTGTAAATAGAATGAGTGACAAATGGGATATCATATGCTACGATGAACATAGTGGAAATGGCATGAGTGACAAATGGGATATCATTTATTACGATAGACGCAGTGGAAATGGTGCAAGTTACAAATAGTACGTCTCCTTCTGAAGGTAAAGTGCACATGCCACTGGGAACAAGTAGGATCCCACCTTCTATTATGTAGTTAAAATTGTATAAGTAATAAACAACTTGTCACATGTTACGATGCAGTGTAAATGGCACAAATGGCAAATTATAGATCACCTTTTATACGATATAGTGGAAATGGCATTAGTTACAAATGGGGTGTCACCTGTTACGGTGTAATAGAAACTGCATCAATGGGTGTCGCTTGTTAGATGACAAATGACAAAATTGCACCAATAGCAAACGGGGTGTCGCTAGTTAGATGAAGTGGAAATTGTTTCAAAGACAAACGGCGTGTCATCTACACTGCTACGATGTACTGGAAATGGCATTAGTTACAAATTATGATATATTTATCCCCCACCATTTACGATGTAGTATAAATTGCATCAGTGACAAATGGGATGTCGTCTGTTACGAAGAAATTGAGGTGGCATCGACGACAAAGCCGACAATGGGATGTCGATTGCTGTGTCGCATATTGTTGAAATTCCATCAGTTACAAATGGGATATCACCTTTTTATGTGACAGTCTCCGAGGTGACGTATTTATACTGTTTTCGTGCGAGCGTCATTGTAGCCATCACACCGACATCAACTTGAATTATAAACCACCTCTTAGAGTGCAGTAATGTCGTTGGTAATGTCTGCAACCCTCATTGTTTGTCTTGCCGATGCAGTGTCTTTAATCCTTCTTGGGCCTACAGTAAAAACCCCTCTGAGTGTTGAATCACTAACGGAACAGTGAACGTGAGAATCTCTCCTGTAGTCGGACCATCTGGTATTGTTTACGCAGGCACTGATTTGAGTAATTCGGAAGTATGTAATTGAACGCTAATAGGTGTTGTTGTTCTGCGAGCGCCGTCGTAGTCATGGCGACAGCTGAGGCAGAATGCGTCCAGAGCCGGCGTAGTGAAGCACGCTAAGCCAAACCGCAAACACGGCACTGATTTGGCGACCGGGCCTCGGACTAGTAATATCGGCCAAAGCTAACCGTACTTTGTGCAAACAAAATCCACTACCGTTGTCAATAGATTACGAACAGCACCTAATGCGTAACATTTCCAGTCGGTACCAAATGGAGAACTGGAAGCGTCGTGGGAAAATGATTCGTCAGTTATTTTCTCGACGGCAATAGACACCGCGAGACAAGAACGTACCGGACTGTATCGCGTGGTGAGTGCGGACAAACGCGTGTATACCGACCGGCAAATGGTGCATCAGACCATGTCGATGAGGTGTAAAAGTGCAGTACCGAGGAAGAGAGCTGCAACAGCAGTTTACAGGTAAACAGACTACAAGAAAATACTACGGTAAAGTAAACTACTGGGGAATTGATCACATATATTTTAAAATAAAAGTCCGACGTTCTAACTATAGTGGATTCACCCTATAAAAACACACTGGGACTTAAGTAAATTGTTCCTTATAGCTGATGTTCTCTAAATACATTTAAAACAATGCAGGTCAGAACAGGGATTCCTTAAATTGGTGTCCACGGTTGTTGCAAACTACGAACAGCACCACCACCAACAATAGAAACACGCGCACGCACACGCACACACACACACACACACACACACACACACACACACACACACACACACACACACACACACACACACACACACACACACACACACACACACACACACACACACACACACACACACACACACACACACACACACACACACACACACACACACACTTACACTTACACACACACATATATATATATTCCTGCAAAATCCCACACTGTTCAGCCCTTCGGTTTTCGGTTCGGCTGAGCCCGGATTCTGCAGGTTCACGTAAGAAACACGTCATTCATTACAAATGTCCATACTGGGTTACCTGTTGCCCAGGGAATTCTAATGCGAAATCCAATAGATGGAAACTTCTCCTTAAAAAGAAATATTTTTGAGGAAGAAGTGGTTATCAAAATATAAACTACAACATAATTCAAGCACGTAACTATATCTTAAAATATACAAAATGTGAAAAATATGGATCAATAACATGTTTATGTATAAGGCTCACTCTCATGAGTACTGGCCAGTAGTGTGACATGAGGGATCAAACATCAAATTGTGTTTTTAAACAGATTTTTGTACCAACTGAAAGCTTAACATCTCCTGGCTTCAGATTTGTAAAACGAAAACCAAGAACTAGCCTGGATGTTGTGTGATGGTAGGTCAAGTTTCACAACTACTGCTGCGTCTCGCGTTTAACATGAACACTGAAATGTGATGTTTTTGCAGTTACAAATTCTTTTGGCCTTTTAGTAAGCTGAATCATGTAATGTGGACTGAAATAAAAGAGTGGAACTATGCAGATTATTATAACATGAGGTACTGGCCGTGCTTCACTGTTTTCAACTGTTATACATCATTGTGACTGAAAAGCAAGCCAAAACTATTTTATATGTACTTAAGCTGCACTTCTCCTGCATCCTCATCAGTGCTCAGGACCGGAAACAAAGTTTTTTTACTTAATGGTAAGTTAATAAACTAAAATTGTTGAAAAATATGTGCGCCTTTGTTGCACACGCAACTCCGACAACGCGCGCGTGGCGTCTTGCTTACGTACGAGACAATGCTTTGAACGTTGCTTCAAATAAAGAAACCTGCCAAAGAATATGCTAATATGTACGCACTGCAAGCAAACGTTTAAAGGTAATTAACGACAACATTAAAAAGCATGCTTGCTGCTTCAGCTGAATGGCAGCCCGGACCTTCGCTTCAAATTCACCTCACAAAGACACAAATCAGTTCGAAACGTCCGAATATTATAACATGTCATTGCATCAATATAAAAACTTGTTTTACATTCTCAAAAACGTATTGAAATTTGACTCAAAAGCCTGAAAACTTACCTGAAACTGCTTCAACCGGTGGTCAAAAATGGCGATCGTCTCGCACGCAACCCAATCGCGTCGGTCGGACGCCTCGAGTTCGAACCTTTTGTAATTTCCCAACTGTAACTTAATTCTTCTTCTCATGACGTTGCTTGTTCCAGAACTTCAACATTTGATACTTGTTTACATTCAATAAAAAGTATTGCCCACGTGTACTGTTCAACGCTGTGCCAAGCACAGAAGGTGTCCGTGTTTTAGAACACCACATGTTACGTATGAGACGCAGTTTTTTCGTTCGATTTGTGTTAAACGAAAACATTATTAGTGCTATTGAACATGTTTACACTTTATGACAACTATGCTTCTTGCATACTCACTACTTTTAGCCACATTGTTGGCGTAATTTAAGTGGCGACTTCCAATGCTGACGTGACTGCATGTCACAAATGGCCGACGAAAACAACGAGCATTTTAGAACGAAAACCATTCGAAGCACAAAACAAACGCCACATCTGCTCACATGAACTGATTTCAACGATTCTGTAACCAATTTTATGTTTAAACATGTGTAAACTACAGAAATATTTTTTTTACATCTCACTTTATTTCCATTTCAATGCACCCACTGATGCAGAGACAGGTTTCGTCAGAGTGAGCCAAATACACGATCCGTACTGGTCCTGCCGAAGTTGGATATGTAAAGACACGGGCAAACCATGAATGACGAGGACACTGGTTAATAGTTGTAAATATGACAAGTAAAAGTGACGACTTACACGCCAACCTTCAGCAAGTCACTGCGTACATGTTTTTATTTAGTGATTTACACATTTTTCTGTTTCTTCCTTTCATGCACTCGGCACGTTATGTTAAAGAGATTGTCTGTTTAGCCGTCCGGAATCAGCCATGGGCGGTTCATTATTACATAGAAGTTTGCTTAATCAAATGTACTTGACCAGACGTGTGCGAGTTTATTTGTGCGAACCAGAGAACATCGGAGGTGTTTGCGGGTAGGGTCGCGTGTCTTTGCTATATGAGCAAATTACAGGCAATGACGAAGAACTAACTGAGAAGGCCACACGAAACTCAACAGCTGAGAAGACATGGCTGCTAACCGTCCTCTTTGGCGCCGCATATTTATTTACGAGAGAAAAAAACGAATCTGGTTTCTCGCAGGAAGACCCTCGCTAGTAATATGTTAGTCGCGATCAGCTGTATTTGGGATCTAAACACCAAGCAAGCACCAAACAATGCCTTTCTCTTCATCTGCGTGTTGTCTCTTTTGGGAAATTGCCAGTTATTAATCAAGCTCAAGAAGAAGACCGATCTCCATGCGTGTAGATATCTCGGATCAGCGCCCGCCGCCTTCGCCTCTCAACGACTTCCGCCATTGTGACGTTCTGCCCAGTAATGCGTGACGTCGACAACGCAACATTTACCCAGAAAACACCTCTCCCAAAATGCGTCAGCTCAAACGGAAACGCCATAAATGGTAACCCAAATATCAATACGAAATTTAATTCTTTCGCGACGTTTAACAAGTGTCTGCGTCTCTACGCGAAATCGCGTCACTGCACTATAGCGCCCCCTATTGGCAGCGGGATCGTCTCGCATCTGGTCCATGCGTTGAGTCGAAATGTCCAGGAAGGGTACCAGCATCCAGAGCTACAAGATCAAGCTCTCGGACGATGACTCCAAGTTCAGCCTGCAAAGCCGGTATTGAAAACTCTTCTATTGAGTGACATCTTCCTGTCTAAAATTAATATTATCGCGAGTTTACAAACCCAGATGCAAATAGTGTCTGTGTGTAGTCTACATAAACTATAATGCAAATATTAAGTTACCGTACGAATAGACGTAGCTGTAGGTACATACGAAAGTAAAATCTGGCCAACTACGACGAAGAGTCGACATTAAATCCTTACGGCTCCGCCGTCTAGTGCAGCTAGCAATTTGTCCTTAGTAATAGAGACGCGTATCATAAATATTTAAAACCATAACGCTAGAGTACAGAGCGTTCGGTATGTCCGCTGATGGGCACGTTTACTTGCTCGCCAAACCGTGGAAGAAGAATCGATAACCTTGTCTCAAGTAGGAAGCGGCGCGGAAGGTGTTGTGGTTGAGGCTACACTAGATGAAACAACGTCGATGGTGTTACTCACCCGACTGCCTACAGTGTCACGTGACTCCAGTGTTATTCATTCAGTGATTAAAGTGACGTCTCGTGAACTTCTCATGAACTGGCTAATCGTGAGCATAACAATACGAAAGTAAACGTAATATGAGGGGTCTCTTTATGCTCGGTCATATAAACATAATATGAGGGGTCTCTCTCTGTGCTCGGTCATATAAATATAATATGAGGGGTCACTCTGTGCTCGGTCATATAAACATAATATGAGGGCTCGCTCTGTGTTCGGTCATATAAACGTAATATGAGGGGTTACTTTGTACTCGGTCATATAAACATAATATGAGGGGTCTCTCTGTGCTCGGTCATATAAACATAATATGAGGGGTCTCTCTGTGCTCGGTCATATAAACGTAATATGAGGGGTTACTTTGTGCTCGGTCATATAAACATAATATGAGGGGTCTCTCTGTGCTCGGTCATATAAACGTAATATGAGGGGTCTCTCTGTGCTCGGTCATATAAACGTAATATGAGGGGTCACTCTGTGCTCGGTCATATAAACATAATATGAGGGGTCGCTCTGTGCTCGGTCATATAAACGTAATATGAGGGGTTACTTTGTGCTCGGTCATATAAACATAATATGAGGGGTCTCTCTGTGCTCGGTCATATAAACATAATATGAGGGGTCTCTCTGTGCTCGGTCATATAAACGTAATATGAGGGGTTACTTTGTGCTCGGTCATATAAACATAATATGAGGGGTCTCTCTGTGCTCGGTCATATAAACGTAATAGGAGGGGTTACTTTGTGCTCGGTCATATAAACATAATATGAGGGGTCTCTCTCTGTGCTCGGTCATATAAACGTAATATGAGGGGTCTTTTTGTGCTCGGTCATATAAACGTAATATATGAGGGGTCTCTCTCTGTGCTCGGTCATATAAACGTAATATGAGGGGTATCTCTGTGCTCGGTCATATAAACATAATATGAGGGGTTACTCTGTGCTTGGTCATATAAACATAATACGAGGGGTCGCTCTGTGCTCGGTCATATAAACATAATATGAGGGGTTACTTTGTGCTCGGTCATATAAACATAATATGAGGGGTCTCTCTGTGCTCGGTCATATAAACGTAATATGAGGGGTCTCTTTGTGCTCGGTCATATAAACGTAATATATGAGGGGTCTCTCTCTGTGCTCGGTCATATAAACGTAAACTTTCTTTGATTGACCTATATGACATAGATGGACGACATTGAGGTTCTCTGTGACACATATACGACATTGAGGTTCTCTGTGACACATGTACGTCATTGAGGTTCTCTATGACACATGTACGACATTGAGGTTCTCTATGACACATGTACGACATTGAGGTTCTCTATGACACATGTACGACATTGAGGTTCTCTATGACACATGTACGACATTGAGGTTCTATATGACACATGTACGACATTGAGGTTCTCTACGACACATGTACGACATTGAGGTTCTCTACGACACATGTACGACATTGAGGTTCTCTACGACACATGTACGACATTGAGGTTCTCTACGACACATGTACGACATTGAGGTTCTCTATGACACATGTACGACATTGAGGTTCTCCGTGACACATGTACGACATTGAGGTTCTCTACGACACATGTACGACATTGAGGTTCTCTACGACACATGTACGCCATTGAGGTTCTCTATGACACATGTACGACATTGAGGTTCTCTATGACACATGTACGACATTGAGGTTCTCTATGACACATGTACGACATTGAGGTCCGTGTTGGCGTGTTGCTGTGTTCATGGTGTGAAGCTACCAAGAAAACAAAGCTGGTCCAAATGTAATACCCTTCCCGTTATACACAAGCCCAAACATATCAGCAACTTATTTTCAAGCGACGCTTGAGCTGTGGTGTATATGCTGGACTCAGTCTAAACCGACTCAGTGCGTCGAGATATGCCCTACCCCTATGTAGTTATAATTAGTTATACGTGTCAACTTATATATGTTGGGAAAGCCGAAAATCCGTCTGAAATGAGAGTTTGTCAAGATAAGATTAGTCAGAACCACTTCCAATAAAGTCATATCGTAGGACCTATAGGCCCTATATTCCTCCGGTATATAGATCTTCAAATATAGTGTTGTTAATTGTTATGTTTAACTAACACTTTTTGTATTGAAATTAGTTAATTGATGTGAATATTCTCCAACAAGTTTCATGGTCCAATCATTTACCAATGTCTAGTGACAGCACTGTGACGACTTGGTGCTTCACTTGTAATTGTATTAAAGTAAAATCCATACGCGCAGGTAGAGAGCAAACTAGCTTTGCCGGGTCGTGAAAACAGGGCAACTATTAGCATGCGTGGCGCGCTTTCTAACAACTCGTGATTCGAATAGTATGACAAATGTAAACCAATTACCAGGTTCGATAAATGCCACAATGGTGTGCTGTTTCGATGAGGGATGTTATTCGTGGATTCATGCAAGTTCCTTGATTTGTTGCGGAAATGACGTCAACCGGAAGTTACAGGATGTCTTCCTCGTGTAGCGCCACTGTTGACACGGTCTTGGGTGAACGTCTTGGCCCATTCAATGTCGCCAGGTGGTGATTCATGTTCAAACTAAAATCCTGAGTAAATATAACATCCTCTTTCAAAACTCCGTCTCGCGAACATGAGACGGGTATTAACCGGCTCAGTTGGACTAGTCGGTCCAACCACCATGGTCCACTGCTCGTTGGTCATTCACCGGATGGACCGCCCACGCGCCGTGACATCTTTCCTTTATTGTTGACGCTGTCGGGTCACGCCTTGCGTCTTTGTGTCCCATAGAAACAATCAACCGCGCATGCGCCATTCGCCGATTAACCGTGTCGACTTTTAGCCGTCGTTTATAAACACGTGTGCCTACAAGACAGTGGACACTGCTGACTGCCGCATTGTTTCAAACGGCACTCGCTGTGGTGCCATGGAGTAGGGACTCAGACTGACATACCAGGATTACGGCGACGTATATCATCTACTGTAGATAGAAACAGTTGTGGATTTTGTGAAGGTAAGGAAATATATGATTACCGCTACGGTGGTTACGTCCATGTTGTGTATAAAATATACTGATAGGCGTTTTTGTATTGTTTGTGTAGGTCACCTTTAACTGAGAGCGACCTGTAATAATGCCGGCGACTGTACATTAGAATCGACTGAAAGTTAAACTTTTAAATCACCAATCACAACTGTTCTTCTCGTACACTGGCACAAGACGGCCTTTCATACATTTTCCTGACGATTCTGAACTTGGAGGGCAGCAAATTATATATACATTTATTATACTATATATATAATGAGTGTAGAATGGTCATCCGGGTTCAATGCGGTTGAGAGCTTGTTGTCGGACGCTCTGTTTATGAGTAGCAAGCGACATGTCTCGACCCGTAGCTAGACCAGTTGTGCGGTTGTGAATGTATTCTTGCTCGTGCCGAGTGGAACGTGCCGCTGTCGTTACATACAGCACTCCAGCACACCACCTTTGTTTGTACAGCCGCTATTTAGCGTTGCCATAATATAGAATGACTCAACGACAAACTAAATATTATGATTGCATTATGATATGTATACCGCATCGCGGTTCTGTTGTCTACATACGCAAGAAATATACCATGGTACTCGAAATAAATAAACGTTTTATCCTGTCAGTGTGATGATGTTTAACACCATATTTTTTTTAAAGACAGCGTCTAAGTGTAATTTATATGGCAGTGAATCACCTACATAAACTATGACATATCTCACTGCCTCCCTCCTATCCTCCTTCCCACCGTTCTTTATTCCCTCAATCCCTCCACCACTCCAATCCATCCGCGCACTGTTGAAGATTCAGAACGGTGGAAGTCGGCGGCACTGTTGCCCTGCACTGTGGTCAGTGTCGGGCTCTTGGATATGTATAAATCTGCCTTACAGATAACGATGGCGGCAGGTTCTGCTGTTTTAGTTACATCAATCAGATGCCGTTATTGTCTAATGGGGCTTGTGGGTTTGCGTGAGCAGTTGGTGATACGGCTGAGGATTCACACAACAGCACGCAACCATGGACCTCCATTTTGTTTTCTTCTTAACAACGCGCGGCTTATCAAGGTCCGACCATGTTCATTTCTCTGTAGCCAGGTCTTATTAGATCAGGCGACGGATCATTAATTCATCTCCTTTTGATCTCTATTTTCTCCGCGGGAAATAATTGTTGAACAGGGATAATGACCATTGTTGAGAACTACGATACCTTCGCGTGGCCATAAGAACATGACTAGCAGACAGCAGGAGACTCCGCACGTCTCGGCGACTACAGGGTCCCTTGCGGACAGACACAGCACGTTGTGAATGATATATGTTGGAGGAGCATCTTGTGTGTGGAATTGCATACAACATTTGACGAGTTTTAGAAGGTTGCTGAAATAATATACATTAGTAACCAGGCATGTGGTCAATTACATTGCAATGCAATATATTACGATTACTTAGTTTCTTGTATATTCCTATTACAATTACATGCTAAATAAAATGTAATCTATTAGCATACCATTTGACGGTATTGCTACTACATTTCTGTAATCGGAACTATTTATGTTATAATATAGAGTGTGTATAAATATAAACAACACGACTGTTGTCTACTGATTATACTGTCTACGGATATAACGTATTTTATTTTATGTTTCCATACAATACTGGAATAAACGATAAAAAGCAGTGTAACTGCCAGTTAACTTTGTGGATTATAATCAGTGTAATTAAGCCACACTGCTCTACTGGTGCTAGGTGGACAGTTAGTTATTGGCTCAAGTACACATACATTAAGGTGTTTTTTACACCTGCCATAGTTTAGGCTCAATCTTGTGCACGCAGTCATTAAAGATATAGGCGTGTGTAAAAAGGACAGTTGGTCTTCTGGGCACCATGCAATCCATTTAGTCTTGCAGCCGTTACACTGCATGTGACAGTGTCTCCTGCTATGTAGACTCTCATAAACTCCAGGATGAAACTCACATAATAAGGCCACGATTCACGGAAGGGGGGGTGTAATTATAAAGCTGTTCCTTGTAAATAATTAAATAACCTGATAGCATATAAGGGCACATCAAAATGAACTTTGATGTAGTCGAACGGTTCAATGGTAATATAAAAGTAATAGGTATACACATCACGGGCAGCATTTTAAAAACACAAATATTGTCACCAGTTTGGAACATAAATTGTTAATTGTCCCCGTTTATAAAACCAGTTCTGCGTTAAACTAAACGTAGTCACACGGCTAGCGGGTACACAGTCGTTATTCCTTGGGTCTCAGTCCATCATTTATCGTCCGCTTGAGAATTAATATTCTCTTATATAAAATATCCATTATTTTGTTGACTTTGTTGTAAATGGTCTAGTTTATATAGTTAATATAATGGTATTACCTAAACTAATCGGCTGCTCTTATCTGATCTCGTCTAACTGCGATAATTGCAATTAACACCTAACGACAATTTGGGACGAGTTGCTCTGTATTTATTCCGCTTGGTCAAATATTAAAATGAAATCTATTTTCAAGGAGATAATTAAGGATTCTGGCTTGGCGAAAAGTTGGTAGTTTTTCATAGGATTAATATTCAATAAACAGGAAACATAAGGGTACGTTGACGAGTCAGTAATTTGTCATATAAACGGTGATGGATCGAGCACGAACGATATAGCAGAGACGGATAGTATTAATTGCACCACACAAACTGGTGTTTCCTGAGGTAAAGTTGTGTTGTCGAAACTGTGAATACTATTTAGTGTTAATCCGTATTTCATATAGTTTGAGTTAGGCCTAATCCTTGCCACCTCATAAGTGGAATATCTTTGTTTTCTATTTCGAGTGACTGCACTTAGCTATCTTGAAGCTATCGACCCGCGTCATGTTTAATTGGCAAGCTAATTTGCAATTCAGTCGCGCTAACAAAATGTTGTTTCATTAACCAACCATAACATCTTTAATCTGAAGGAATTACGAAATGACGTAAATGGCCGAGCGTTTGGTGCGCTGACGGCGCGGTCATTAAACACGATCATCCGAACAATTCCCATTAACAGAAAATCGCAGCGAAGTAAAATGTTGGCTGTTCGCCGAAGTGTAATGTTTTTCAGTTGCTAATATGCTATCACATGATCGTTCCATTATCATTTAATAGATTGTCGTTTGATTAATACATATTGTTATGTGTTCGATAGATTGTACTGCCAGGTTATAATAAGACGGCGCATAAATATATAATAAAGAATGTACGTAAATTTCGCAAGAGCGGAAGTGTGGCATACTGCCAAATAATCCAACCGACAGTACACGGACCATTACATCTGTTCACCTAGGGTGGAGGTACACGGACCATTTCACCTGATCGCTTATAGTGGAAGTACGCGGGTCGACCCGCCAAAAATACGCACAAGAAGCAAGCCCGGAAACAAACCCAACATCTGACTGATGCATAACATTTCCCCGATGCGCGAGCTTTCACAAACACCATACACGCTGTTGCTAAATGCTATGAACATGTTATGTAAGACAATATAAACTGTTGCTAAATTGTTTTAAATCACCACACTTCTACAAGCAAAGCCCCCCCCCCCAGAAACACCATATATTACCCGCGACGTGCAGCAAGTAATTCAACAACCCCCGAATCACGCCCCCCCCCCTACAAATGAAGTTCAAGTTTTATTTAGGTCCAGCACGGAGATATTCCGTTGTTGTCTATTAATACAACTCGTAATCGGCGTTCGGAGGATATTGTCACACATAGCAACGGCTCAAACAAACATGGACCCGATCAGATATCAGATCAGAGCTAGTATTCACGATCAGTTGTGAAATAAGAGTCGTGATTTAAATGCAGTCGTATATATATATATATACGACTTCATTTAAATCACATAGTATATATATATATATATATATATATATATATATATATATATATTATATACTGTATAGTAATAGGGTGGTACCATTCGTTCAAAAGAAGACAAAAGTTACATTTATCGAGGTTTTACAGCCATGTTCGTCATTCAAGGCGAAATGGAAGTCCAACAGAAGTAGTGGATTATACATTTTAAAGGCTGTCATTGTTCACGATCTTTGATTATCAATAAAAACGACCACCTGTCTACCTGGCAAAAACGGATGCTTTCTCCGTTCTACTGATTTAGCAACCAGATCACAAGGACATTTTAAATTTACTATTTTGGCATTGGATTTACATGTCTTGGATTTCTAGCTACTCAATCGTTCAAGATGATGCAATGATACGTGATCTTCCAAGGTAATCAAGCACGCGTAATTAAGCAACGCGTGCCTGTTACGTTGTTAAATTATATAACATTGACTCTCGCTGTAGGCCCTATGTGGACTCTCTGATACAAGGAATATCCGCTTAAAAGGAACAACTGTGAAACTACTACATGCATGAACTCCGATATGTACCCGTGGATAAAAGGAACATCGGATACAAAGAAACATTTTTATCAAATCCCAACGTCTTCCTTGTAGCGAGAGTTCCCAGTTTATACGCCTAACTGCTACTTACGACTGTAAATGGTCCATAATGCTATATTATAGTAGTACATAAATTATATTCTTACACACAAATCTGTCTTAATGAGATTACTGTGGACCAGATTAATTACGTCCGAAGCAGCCGCGCAGACCGCTCCATCGGTGAAGTGTTACTCCTTATTTCTAAACAAAAAACGTCGTTGTAAGATTGCAGTACGCTGAAGACCAATGACGAATCAACGAACCAACCGCGGCCTCTGACTCATAGTGTTCAACATTTATTTATTCATTAGGTTTGCATAGGTACTGTGTGGATGTTCGCAAGAGTGTCCTTAAGTAGTCTGTCAGTTTTTACGCCTACGTGTGCATCTGACAACATGCGACCACGCAAATACCCGCCACACAGTCGTCCCTGCAGAGACGCGTCTGTGGTCACGGATGAATACGTTCTGCGCCATACCAGTCTCCATTGACGCTCCATCTGCGATACTTTCGCACGGTACTTGCGTTGCGTGTATCGGTCGCGCATCGTGTTCCTTTGAAAGGTTTTTCTCAAAGGTGGTGCAGAATCGATAAGTTCGCGCACTATAAAATTGCTCGGTGAATCGACAAGGTGTCGTTACTGGCGGTGTACCGTGCAGAGTCTGCGTTCGTTGTCATTCGTCACGACACATTTGCCGTTTGACGTTCCGTTGAACGAGCGCAGACCGCAGAGAACCAATGGAACGTATCTGTACAATATCGTCTGCTATTCAGCGGGAGGGTGACTATCACGCCCTGTGAATCGGATGACGAGGACTAATGGAGGACTTTACATCAGACGCAGGGTAGGACACATAATGTACTTGGTTTCACCGTGGACATACGAAGGAGACAGACAGTTGTATCAATACGTGTACGTAATTTGAACATGAGATGTGTTCAAATTATGTATGTTCCGATTCTGTGTGCCAGAATGAGCAATCTGACATAGATAATGAAATTCACTATACTGAACACAGCTCTTGGTTTGTTTGCAGAGAGCAGAACGAAAAAGACATGAAGAAGGAGAAACGGAAAACATCTTTCAAGTTCCCCATGAAGGGCCGAACGCAATTCGGAGAAAACCTTTCAAAGTAAGTCGGGTTACCTTCGGTGAATGATAGTTTGTACAAAAAATATTATTGTCATTATTACGTTGGGACACAGTAGTGTAGTATCGGGAGAACCCGGGTTCTAATCCTTTTGCTGCTTTTTCTATAGTAATTTCGTTCACACCACGTTGCCTCACTGCACTTAACATGGGCACATGAGTATCTGGCTATAGACGATGGTGGATACGCGTGAAGGAACAGTTGCACT
>OZ023217.1:30577150-30602150 GCA_963995525.1 Escarpia spicata | reverse complement strand
TTAGGCTTGTCTATCAGGACTGATTCTGCGTCTTGCCGGTGTGTCGTCATCAAGCACAATTAAAAAGTTCACTGTTTAATTAGTTGGATCATATATCTAAACATTTGCGCCCTTTTTGGGGCAAAATTACTAGTTTTGTAATTCAGTCAGTGCAAATGAGTCTGGAAAGATTTCACGTGAATGACACGGCACAAGTCAGACCATGAGTTAAGTAGTTCTACTCAAATTACTGCATCGAGTCATGGTTTAACTAGAGTGCTTAGTAGAGTATTTTGGAATTGGAACATAGAAATCGAGTTAAGATATTAGGCCCTATACAGCAGAGTCCCGAATCGAGTTAATATAATAATAATAATATTTATAAAATTAATAATAATTATTATTGTATGCATTATTTATAGAATGTACTATCTTTAAAAACTCATTGTCCTTTACATATTTAAATAATGATACCATTATATGTAGTGTATAAAAGAAAATCTAATTTATTTATAGATATATAATGTCTATAAACAAAGTTCCTAAAAAGTTCTTCAACGGTGACAAAGTCCTACTGCGCTTGATGGCAACTGGTAATGGGTTTCATAACCTAGGAACAACCATTGTGCATGCCTAAACTCCGAAGTTTGCACCTCGAAGGACATATCTTCAACATATTAGAAAGATATACAGAGAAGAAATAGCACATATTAACGTATTCGTTTGCCAAGGGTATTCAAGATACATACTTTTCACAGTGTGCTGTGAGTTGACTAACCTATTTAACAAGTACAGCAGTTGCTACAACTCTTGATCATTGGACGATGGTTTCAGGCTGATCGGAGAGTTTGCACCGGGCAAGAAAGGCGGCCGGTATGAGTTCCCGTTTGGGGGTCACATGACCGTGGACAGCGGCGTGGTGAACAATAAACGTGACGTCATCTCGTGCTGTATGGTGTCTCCGTCAGACAGACACACATACGTGTTCGACTTAAAGTAAGTAACACCAGCAAGATCCCGACAACAACATGTATATAAGGCAATGAATGACTTATTGTATGAGGGAAGTTGGCGTAGGGGTTAGAACATCAGACTGCGTGAGGGAAGTTGGCGTAGTGGTTAGAACATCAGACTGCACGAGGGGAGTTGGCTTAGTGGTTAGAACATCTGACTGCGTGAGGGAAGTTGGCGTAGTGGTTAGAACATCTTACTGCGTGAGGGAAGTTAGCGTAGTGGTTAGAACATCAGACTGCGTGAGGAAAGTTGGCGTAGTGGTTAGAACATCAGACTGCGTGAGGGGAATTGGCGTATTTCGTTCTCTCCACGTCGCTTTAGTTCGCTTATTTGTATACACGAGTACCTGGCTATATGCAAGTGTGTGTTTATAATACTGCAAATTCGTTCTCTAGTATACAATATTTAATTAAAGCAGATAAGATAACACGATGTCGAATGATAATATTTATATAAACGTCAAGGAATTTGTCGGACGTCAGAGTAGGCCCCTTGATGGTAAATAAATCCATATTTCGGATGAAGTGTACATATAAGCCGGCCTCCTAAGTTGGCTCGTACACGTACAGAAACGCACCGAATACACACGACATATCAAAACCAGTGTTTACAGTGGTTTCATTGCTAATATTATTAGCATGGATACTAATCCACCTGGGAGGTCGTTTGCTTTACTTCTATAGGATGTTAGATGTGTTTACTAATCATCGCGTGGCGGGCTCACAATGTTCAAGAGAGCGTGAATACGTATTTGGATATGTAGACACTGTGACGGCGTGCCGTCTCAATATTAGAACGAAACAAAGGCACCCGTCTACATGCCGGCGTTAGCTTGATGCAACATGTAAGTTAATTGGGTTTCTCTAAGATTGAACTATTGACACTTACTATGACGTTCCGGAGATCGCGACACTGGTTTGGACACCACACGAGAGAAAGCAATCGAACGCCAAGATTATAATGACACAAACAGTCATTTGTCTGACTCACTATGACTAACGGTAACAATAACTATCGTTTAAACAGCAGCGAAACGAGAAAGGGAGAGTTTTTTGTTAATCACAAAAAAACAGGCATGTTTGCACGCACACAAGTTTCAATATTGTGTTCAATTATATTTAATAGTTATGATGAATCACTAATTTAATGAAGCATTTCATCACAGCGACGACACGTAAGTGAATTGGTTCGCTTGCGTTATGTACTGTTATGTGTGAAAATTGTGAAAGACGACTGAGAGAAGGAGAGGCGGAGAAGGGAAGGGAGAGAGAGAGAGAGGTAGAATGAGGGAAAGCGAGAGACAGGGAGAGGGAGGGGGGAGAGGGGGAGAAAGAGAGGGGGAGGGCAAAAGACAGGCATAGAGACAGGGAGATAGAGACAGATTAGTGAGTGTGTGAGCGATAATCGGGTGCCTATGCGGATGTGTCATGCAATGTGTGTTGTGCAGGCCCTACGAGGTGTTCTTGAGCGAATTCTTCCTGCTGCGTTGGACGTTCACGACTCGCCCCCTCAAAAAGCCCATACATCTACGACTTCCGGTCGGTGACGAACCCAACGTGAACTGCGAACTCTGCGTTAGACAACGAGGCGTAGACGAGCAGGAATGGGCGGAGACGGAGTTCGCGACAGCCGTGAGTGACGTAGTCCTCAGTCGCAAGCAGCGATACGTTAACGCTGTTGAATTGACGACGTAGATGACAAGTCCTCTGAGAACACTACTTTCATACGCCTCTCAAAAACAGCATAATACCTTTATGACAAAAATCACTAAGTTAACAAGTGCGTGTGCGTGCGTGCAATTGCGCAGTGAGTGTGCAGTGAGTGTTTGCGCGCGCGCGCGTGTGTGTGCTCAAACCAACTTATATAAATATATGGATGTAGAATATTAATCTACAGAGTACAGCAAGTATGGTATACACAGCTGCAGAATACTACATATTATATATAGAAATATGTTCTACTGCATATAATTAATATACAATTATATTGTTGATTTTTTACTTGGAGTGGTTTATAATTTATAGACCGTTAGTCATACTTGTCATTTGATCTTACGATCATACGATCATACGATCATACGACCATACGATCATACGATCTTACGATCATACGTGTCCCTTAATCTACAATACGAGAAACCACCTGAACGTACGACGGCGCCTCAGGTTTCAGCCAATGGCCAGCACTACGTCGACGTAATCGCCCCTCGGTCGGTCGTGTTCGTTGTGACATCTCGGCCCAAGACGGAGGTGTTCGAAGTCCCGGTGCAAGGATGCCTCCATAACAGCCATCTCAGCAAACAGATCTCATTACGCTTCCCCAAGAAGGCAACAGACATATGTGTCTCGTGTGAAATACAGGTACTAGCCCCTTTTCTTGCGCTTCACCTTCTGTAAACGTCATGTGAAAAAGACTTCCTCCCATGGAGTGTCTACTAGGATTACGTAGCACTTACGTTTATGTGCTACATACGTTAACGGCCGATTATGCTCTATTGAACGATAAGAAATGAACAAATTAGTACACTATTCTATAATTTGAAATGTTTCGTGGTGACCAATTCTTTGAGGGAACATTACACCAAAGCGTCATATGTAAAACACTGTGAGGCACTCGGGCAGAATCAGATTCACGAAATGCATTTCTTTATATTTTAGTCACATTTGTTATAACTTTTAAAGAGACCACGCCATAGTTCACAGTACACTGTTAAACATTATATAAGACTGGAACTTGAAGTTTGCGGAGAACATAATCATCAGTTCTCCCGTAATATTGACCTATAGAAATGTGTATTTGTTGTTGTTGCGTTACTATAACGACCATTCGGTTCATTTATCGGGACATGACTTGAAGAGGAAATAAGTTAAACTTCGTCACTTCTTGTAAATACCTTCGGCATGTCATTTGTAACGACTTATCGGATGAGGCTGACATTCAAACCAAAGTGAGACTTTATTATGCCAAAAGTAAAATTGTTGCTCCACTGCTATAAAGAATAAGCTGTTTACTGCATATTTCAGTAATATTTATATGTGTGCGCTATGGGTTAATTGTAGAAAAGCTAATTTAGAATTATTGTTGCCTATAACAATTCATACATGATATTGAACAATCTGCCTATGAGGTGTAGCGCTAGCCACATGTTTGCTATAGCTAATATAAAATCATGTAAATGTATTATCAGAACAGCTATTTTGAGCTTAAAGGAGGATTTACATTGTATTACAGTATTTATAGTATTGTTACTAGCGACATATACAGTACGTCGCAGTTGCGGCATCTGTGGATTGGCTACGTATAATATTCAAATTTCCGGTTTTTATTGATGTGTTTATTTATTTAGTATTTTTGTATTTTTGTATTTTTGTATGGATGTTTGATCGATGTACTTTGTTTTAATGGACACAATGCTTGTCTGAAAAAAAAATCAGTATTATTATTAGTATAGTTTTGACGCTGGACAAATCATAATAACCTCGTTGGTTGGCGAGGATTGTCGGACAGGACACGGATGTAATGAGTGGGGAAACCTTTCTGGAATTGCTCGTTGATATTGTGAGTGTGGAATAGAGACTAACGAATATAACAACTGGGACAAAACTAAAAAATTTCATCCAACTTCCAAACGATATGTAAGATACATACTAGGCAAACTACTTAAACAAGTCGTCTCCAGTCTTTTAGCTTCCTGATCTCTAGCGCTGAGGTGATCTGTCATCCCCTTCACAAGCTGCCCATTTGAGCCAACTTTAAAACGTTATAAAATGCCATAAATAGGTGAATATGTCATGCATTCTTATATGTATATCACTAAAGGTCCATAATAATATCCACACAATACACAATTCTGCCCTTTTTGAGGCATACGACTCATATCGCCTATGCTGCTCCCGAGTCGATTTGGTAGGGTGTCTAGGGGCTGGCATTTCGTCTCGAAGTCAGAGACCAGCCGACTTGCATGCCTACATATACCAGGGATGAAGTAGTATTACTACCACCCTAGGATCGAAAGGATGAATGAGAATAGCGACGTCTGCCATGTTTCAGATTATGTCAATGAACCGCGCAAACTTCGCCAACCTGGCTAAGGATTACCCGCACGACATGGCAGACCTGCTTGCAGCAACTGACTACTTCAACATCAGCACGAGCGTCGAACAGCCGTTCCGTCGTCCCGTCACGGTCAAGCTGCCTCTGCCGGCGCTCGACGACGAGAACTTCCCACAAGACGACATCGTCGTCATGGTGTTTGTCAGCAATTCCTGGCAGCTGATGGAGACACCGATCAAGTTCACCAAGTCAGCCATCACGTTCGAAACGAGAACGCTAGGCAGGTAGGATCACAAAATGCTGCTAAAGGGGACATACACTGAGTTTTTACCGTTCATCAGTAACATGTTGGTACTTAAATAAAATGTTCTTTCAAAGCACACGATCTGACGATGAAAAGCCATGTCATTTGTGGGTGATGTACAGTACTACAGCAGCCACAAATCAAAACAATTCTGAAACCACGTTTGAGTAACAACCTGCACGAAAGGTACGTCTAATATATTTTTGTTAAAAACAAACGCACGCACCCACGCGTTCATGCGCGCATTCACACATAACGCCACGTCACGCCACACGTTGTAGCCTGACATTCCTTTAAGTTAAGACGGATTAGATAAAGCATGCTAACAGAGAAAGCTTACCAATATTTAAACTGTGCGCATGGATTTGTGAGGATATTCAAAGAAATAAGATATGTCAACGTATACGCGCGCACCTATGTTGATCGATGGGTCTAACTATAAGTTTATTATAATTCGATGCTACCTGTAGTTACAGCAGTCATAAAATAAACAGTAGTTAAAGTCTATAGACATAGCTGGAATTCAAGTAGTTTCTTATATCTTATTAATGTTAGCAAACATTTAGCCATACCTATGCTGGATTGAGTCGTTGTTGCTATGTAACTGTCATATTGACACACATCAAAACAAACTTTAGTAACATATTAGAGATCACTACGTATTTCATTAATTCAATGTCGTAAGACAACATTGGTTAGACAAGTTGTTTTCGAGTAAATCCTTCAGTAAATAATGATTAGACATATATGATAGTAATTAATGTCTTCAGATGATCTATTAAAATTATTTTGAAGGATATGGTTATAACATTATTATACATATATTGATGATGTTTTTTCCAAAGGAAGGTAAGCAATGCGCTCTCAATAAATGATCCTATTTGTATCTAACCAACCATTCCGATCGAGCTAATTAGCACGTTCAAAAGTGGGTTCAATAAAGCATGGAGACGTATTAAAATACATAAAACAGTTCCCGCAAGACTCCAAATATAATTATAGCTTGTTCTGACAATATGTTGTTTTAATTAGTTTCCCCTAGTCACCTTTCACCATACTAGGCACAATGTTAATATACAGAGATCCGCTTCTGTGGAGTAGTGTAAGAGCATATCACCCGAAGCGCCAAGTATACACTTGCCACTTCCTATGTTCACTCGCTTCTTTGAACCACACATTGGCCAATGGATGATGCAGTTCGGAAGACACAGCTTACATTGTTTAGAGTTATTTACTCAGGTGTTTTTGATACGCTCTGCCTGTCTATAGGGCCTTTCTTCTACCTGAAAGAACTCAGTATTTATCAATTCGTCAGATGAAGCATTCGTAAACGAATGTTTTAGGATTGTAATGCGCCTCTGAATGGTAGTAATTGTCATATTTATGGCGCAGATAAATGCTGTAAATTATTAAATTATTGTTATGTTTTGTTGCTTCACTGGTGGGTGTAGGTGAGTCAAACTGGACCTCACTATTATGATCACCATTGGGACTGGACACAAATGGCACGAATGGCGAGGTGGCCGTATTAATTTCTTGTACTTTACGGTTACGAAAATTATAATTTGGGATTGTCCCAGGGTGACCTTAATTGCGAGATGGCTGTAATAACGAGGTGATCATAAAGCGAGGTTCAACTGTATAATACGATTCATCATAACACACACCTCTGCGCAGATACTGCGTGGTGCTGTGTCGACCGCAGCGCCGCCGGCGGATGAAGGAGACATTCTGCCACATCCATGAGGAGGAGCGGGTCGTGCGTGGCGAGGTCCTCGTCTTCGTTCACGTCGCCGAGAAGCTGTGGAACCTGTGGATGGAAGTAGTGCCGACGGAGCGGGCGCCCCGCGTCATCGAGTCCCGCGAGCTCCAGGGCTTCCGGCACATCGCCAAATCGTTCTCTCCGCCGCCAGTCGTCGAGCTGACGACGTCCTTCTCCTCCCGCCGAAGCAGTTGGCGGAAGCCGCAGCGCGAGGCGCCGAAGAAGGTCGAGCGGACGGACATCGACCTGGTGTCTGGCCGGATCATCGAGCTGCAACTGACCGGCGACGTGCAGATCGGTGGCGACGACCCAGGACGGTTTAACACGGGACTGCGGTTCGAGGAGCGACTCGCCCAAAACTATCGTTACTTCGTTATCGAACCAGTGTCGATAGAGAAGTGTTGTCCTCTGACGGCACAACTGTGCTGCTACGTGTCCGAGGCTGATGGCGCGAAGTGTGTGCGCACGTTCGACCTCGACTTCGAGTTGGAAGCCGTCAAGGCGTACCTGGATCAAGGGCTCGAGGAGCCGGAAATGGAATCTGTCAAGTCGGCGGTGTTGGAACCGATCAAGTCGGTGGTGCCAGTTACAAAGCCGCATTTCCAGATACCCAACAATGCTGCGTCGGGCGATGCAACACACATCCCAGAGAAGGCGGCCAAGAAGATTCCGGAACAACGGTCGCCGAAACGGAATACTATGTCGGCGAACGAGTCGATGAAAAAGAACGAAATCCGGACTCGCGCCTCCACTTTCGCTCGCCTCACGAAGCCAATAAAGCCGCCGCGGGAAGGTCGGTGTTATGTCCTACTACTACTACTACTACTTCTTCTTCTCCCCGACTGGTCCCTAAAGCGAAGTTGGCGATATCACTGTTTGTTTCGCCGTCATAACGAAACTCCTCCAACTATCCCGATCATCTGCGATTGTCTTCTAATCTCGGCTGATCATCCCTGCCCGGTGGATATCTTTCTTGCATTTTCTCTTGATATTTAATTTTCGTTTCCGTTTTCGCATGTTATCACCCGCCGGTGTTTCCATGCTCTCTTTGTTGAATATTCCTCACCCCTTCTCTATGTATTTCCTGTCCCATCTCAGTCTGTTCCCGATGCTTTCATGTTTTTGTGTTGCTTCATTCACATTTAGTGTGCCACCTGTACCTTCTCGTTCTGTCGCTCTCTACTAGTGTTACTGTTCCCGAATCACATACACGCACGCACGCACGCACGCACGCACGCACGCACGCACGCACGCACGCGCGCGCGCGCACACACACACACACACACGAGCTTGTAACATGCTGGCTTTTCCTTTATTCCTTTCTCAATTTTCTCACACACTGTTCCACCAATATATACAATTCATGGAACAGTGTTGGTATGTTGCTCCGTTGGTTTACAATAAAACCTATCAGCATCTTTATGGCAAATGTGATCATATTCGACAGACACACGTGTAAGCACTCTGAACTGTGGTTTCAGCGATACGGGAGTCGAAGGTTCTGACAGGCCGGAGCCTGGCGTGTCTGGCGCGCGAAGTCGAACAAGGTCTGACGCTAGCCATCTATCTCGGCATCTCCGACAGCACAATCACAGGCATGGGCTTCGACGCGCTCGCCAACGGCCAAAGTATTGTCGACATCACCTACCGCATCCTGCTGCTGTGGAAGCGACGCAGCAACCACTACAAGAACAAGCAGGTCGACCTACTTGCCGACGCCCTCAACGACATGGGGCGTAGCGATCTAGTCGCTGTTGTCATGGACCATCACCGCCAAAACATCGAACTGACGCCCGATTGTTTTGTTACATCAGGCCTGTGACGCGCGGGCTGGACATTGCGAGCGTCCGCGGGCGGCATATGTCAGTGTGCAGCCACGCGGAACGAGAGTCCGCCGCACGTGATGACACACTCCGTGCACACGCAGCATCCACCCGCAGGCCGTGATGGCTCGGGGACGCTGGAGATGCTGCCGGCTAGCGAGGACTGACTGCATATAGCAGCGCCAACAGTATTTCGAGTGGTTAATTAACGCAGCAGTCATCGTGTAACATGACTACTCCGATTACCACCCTACGGCACCGTGGCAGTACTTGACACCTGGACGTCGCGCTGTAGAAGTAGTACTCGTGTGATCGACATAGACGAGTACAACAACTTCTTAAGATAATATGTCGTATACAATTAATATGCCCACTGATTGTCCGATACTGTTGAAAAATCGCCTTGCCAGTATTGCCAGTCTGTTATTCGTAAAGATAATTATGCTCAACTACTGATCATGCGCCTCTGTTGTATAACTATGACTAATTTGTAATAGTGTCACCAGATTGTGTGCTAATAAAATAATACTTTATATTGTGTCTGAGCGTAGTAGCACCGCCGTGGTTGGTGCGCCTACTTATGGTTTCAGTTTGACTGAGCGTAGTAGCACCGCCGTGGTTGGTGCGCCTACTTATGGTTTCAGTTTGACCGAGCGTAGTAGCACCGCCGTGGTTGGTGCGCCTACTTATGGTTTCAGTTTGACCAGACGGAAATGTTCTGTTCGTGACCTCTGGTTGATCTGACTGGATGCTTTTAAAACGATGTCCATGCGTGACAGGAAGACTATTTTACGGTGTACGTGGCATGAATATCGACATTGATGCGCGGAACATGTGGTAATATCGTAGCGTACAGACATTCTGGTTTATTGGTTTATTTCATTGTAGTATAGTCGGAAGGCATGCTCCCCATGCACCCAGTGGATTTCTAAATGAAACTTACTTTTTTGCAACCCTGAAGGTGTCTAGTAAACAGATTTGGATGTTCCCAGTTTCAAATAATGTCCGAAGGGGTCCGTTTGGCGGCCATCTTGGATTTTGTCACGTGCGACTGGTAAAATCAAGGATAACCTTTGAACCAGACATCGTACAAAGACAAATGAACCCACTTTTTCGTATAATTGTGGCATGAGAAATCGCCTGAGATGGTTATTTTGACGATTCAACGATATTTATTGCCTCAAATTGTACATAATATCATATTTTCATGCCTGAAATCGAGTCAAATACTAGGTTAAAGATAGATGATTGCGCATAAGCACTGACTCAACATTATATCTCACTACTAGACAGAAAATGGGCTAATTATGAGTCCAAGAAGAAAGGAAACTACACGAAATTACCCACTACGATCAGTATCTACATCAACTCAAGTATTATATACCCGTAACTTACTCTTGACACTACACACTAATCATCATCATCGCCAAGAAGCAGCTCATCATAGTCAATCTTCTGATCATCTTCCTCTTCCCCTTCGTCCTTCGGACATTATTTGGAAATGGGAACATCCAAATCTGTTTAATAGACACCTTCAGGTTTGCAAAAAAAGGTGAGTTTCATTTAGAAATCCATTGGGTGCATGGGGGGCATACCTTCCGACTGTACTATTGCTAGTTGAAATCACCTCAAGAAACTTGTGATTTTCGGCTAGTAAAATGCATCTAGGCTATCCGAAACAATTTCGCCCACCAATGAGAATGTCCTCTCTCTCGTCCCTAGTCGTGTCGCCACCTATTCGGATAATTACTCTTTAACTGAGCATAGCCATGCCATATGCGTGGATGAACTACTACACATTTAGCTAAATATACTGCCTTCCTGATCTCATTGAATAATGTCTTGCCGAAAACGCACTGCGTGGTTGTTACCGTTACGGGTTGGATCAAGTAATTTTGCTAGCTATTATTTAAAAGTATAAACACACGAGGCCTAATTACCGTTTCTACGACAATCAAGTTACGATATTTGCAAGTTACGTAAACTGTCTCCAATTGATTAATGGACGATTTAGGTAGTTTCGAACCATCGTAGAAAACAGGGATAACGTTGCGAACAACCTTTATTCAACATTTACGCAATCTGATACTAACTAGCTGATACTCTCTGTTTACGGCGAACTGTGAACTCGCTGTTGTTGTACAAGAACAGCATGTTTACAAAGATAAGAAGTGTAAACATTAGTGTTGTGTACCATGTACCGGTGAACATATATTTTTCTTCGGGGTTGAAACTGTTTTTATTCCGCCAAATCGGTTTTTACGGTATGTGTACATCTGCTTCAATCTTCCCAAACAACTTAACGGTAACCGTATTTGAACCAAAACACAAGACAAGCAACGAATCGCGCACATTGTTGCGTCTAGCGAACAACCAGAAAACGAACGGGAACACATGCTACAACCATTGTTCGACATAAGGCTCAAAATGTCAAGGGCCAACCGTGCCTGTAACCTAAAAATGTCGCTGGCCCGACACAAAATTTGAAAGCCCCGCAATCTTTGTTTATTACAATTGATTCGAGTATAGTATATTATATATAAAACGTATATTAAAATAACAACATTGAAGGTATACTGCCCACCAAACTGCGTTTAATAAGTCCAAAGTTACCAAACGTTAAATTTTAAAATGATATATCAAAATAGTAAACACAGATATTATGTAGATGGACGTTAACGGACTAACCGCATCTTCTTGGAATTTAACAAGATTTAACAAGATTGCCATCCAGAAAATTACTCTGGATGGCAGTTGGACAAGGAAGCCTTTTGGCTTATCGAGAGTCCAATACTTTTTATCTACATGTATCCCGCCTTTTTAAGGTGTGTGTCGATTTTATTTTTAAACATATTCACGCTACTAGCACCAACACAATCAGGAGATAATCTGTTCCATTCATTTACAGTCCTTTGTGAGAATGAGAACTTTCTTATATCTAATCTACACTGCTCCTTTACTAATGTAGCTTCATGTCCTCTGGTCCTTCTATCTTTCTTAACTGAGAAAAAAATGTTTCTATCAATATTTTCATAACCATTCAATATTTTAAACACTTCTATGTGATCTCCTCTCAATCTCCTGGTCTCTAGTGTTGTTAAACCACATTCTTTTAGGCGTATTTCGTAACTAAGATCCCTCAGATTTGGTATCATTTTAGTCGCTCTCCTCTGTACTCTTTCTAGCATATCTATGTCCTTCTTGCGATATGGCCTCCATGCTTGTATACAATATTCTAAATGAGGCCTCACTATTGTTTTGTACAGCGGTACTATTAATTCTTTTTTCTTATACGCTATATTTCGCCTAATTAATCCAAGGATTTGATTTCCCTTTGACGCTGCAATTCCGCACTGCTCTGAAACCTTCATATCAGCACTAATGGTTAACCCTAAGTCCTTTTCTTTTACAGTAGTACTTAGAACAGTACCCCCCATTTTATATTTCACCTCTTCATTCCCATGACCTGTGTGGAGGCATTTACATTTCCCAAAATTGAACAGCATTTGCCACTTTTCAGACCATTTGATCAACCTATCAAGATCATCTTGTAAATGCTGTCTGTCTCCATCACTTTTAATCCTTCTAAACACTGTTGTATCATCCGCAAATTTCAACACCTTGCTTGTTATATCATCGTCCAAATCGTTGATATATATTAAGAATAATATAGGTCCTAGTACTGATCCCTGTGGTACCCCACTCAATACCGATTTCCAGTTTGAAGCCTCCCCATCAACTATTACACGTTGTCTTCTGTCATTCAGCCATTTTTCTATCCAGTGTATTATACCATTTCCTATGCCATGGGCCTTTAGCTTAAGGAGTAATCTTTGATGTGGTACTTTGTCGAAAGCTTTTTGAAAATCTAAATAGATGATATCTACTGGTGATCCCTCATCTACCCATCTAGTGATGTCTTCCAAAAAACATAACATATTTGTTAAGCATGACCTCGCTTTTAAAAACCCATGTTGAGATGGGTTTATCAAGTTATGTTTAACAAGAAAATCCACCATGTGATCTTTAATTAGTCTTTCTAATAATTTGCAAATCACTGATGTTAAACTCACTGGTCTATAGTTCTCTGACTTGTTTCTCGAACCTTTTTTAAATAACGGTATAATGTTTGCCTCTTTCCATTCTAAAGGAACCACTCCCTCTTCTAATGACAAATTTAAAACTGTTGCAAGCGGTGCGCTAATTTGTTCTACAATTTCCAATAGTAGTTTGGGCGGAATCCCGTCCACTCCAGGTGATTTATTATCCTTCATAGCCCTTATTTTCTTAGCTACCATTTCCGAGGTTACAACTAACTGTCCTAAATAGTCTGAATCTGCCCCCTTGAACTTAGCCTCTGGTACTGGCAGTGAACTAATATCTTCCCTGGTAAACACTGAACTAAAATACTCATTCAGGTCTTCTGCCATTAAGAATCCCTCTGATATTGTATTTCCAGCACTATCTTCTAGAGGACCGACCTTATCCTGAACTTTCTGTTTGCTTCGAATATACGCATAAAAACTCTTACTGTCATGTTTTATATTACTAGCTAATTTTTTTTCATAGCTTCTCTTTGAATTTCTAATTTCAGCTGTAGCTTGATTAAGTGCTTCTTTATAAATGTTGTAGTCTTCATCATTTCCAGTACATCTATATGACTTCCACATCATTTGTTTATACTTAATTTTTCTAATGGCTTCTTTCGATAAGTGTTTCTTTTTAGACCGTTTCCCTTGTTTTTTGAAAGGTACAAATTTATCGACTATGCACTTAATTTCACTATTTAAGATATTCCAGCATTCGGTTGCTGTCTTATTCTTCAGTGTGTTATTCCAGTCTATCTTTGCTAAATATTTCCTCATGTCCTTATACCTTCCTTTGTGGAAATTTCTCCTATACTGCTTTTTACTATTCCTTTCTGATTTTACTTTGATGGTAAAATGTATCTTGTTGTGATCACTACTCCCCAGTGGCTCACATATCTTGACATTGTCAACTAATTCTTTCTGTGAGGACAAAACTAAGTCTAACACATTCTCTCCCCTGGTTGGTTCTAGCACATGTTGAGAAAGGAAACTATCTTGTACTAAAACTAAAAACTTGTGGTCCTCACTCCCCATACTCTGTAGAGATTTCCATTGTATATGCCCATGGTTAAAGTCCCCCATAATAATACAGTTCCGTTTGCTTACTGCCCTTATAGCGTTTTGTATTTTTTCATTCTCTTCTATGCTTATGTTTGGACTTCGATAAACTAACCCAACTGTTAACGTTGAGTTTCCTGTAACTATGTTACACCAAACAGCTTCTTCGCAATCTGCTTCTCTTTCTAATTTTATTTCATAAGCCTGGATAGATTCTTTAATATATAAAATAACTCCACCTCCCTTTCTTCCTATTCTATCTTTCCTAAACATTACATATCCTGTTATTCCCAATTCGGCATCTGATATATCAGTGGTGGCCCACGATTCGGTTATACCTATTATGTGAGGGTCAATATCTTCTACCATAATGTTTAGTTCACTTCTTTTGTTTACTATGCTCCTTGCATTTAAACAAATGCATTTATATCCTGATTCAGAACAGTTTTCCAGGCTGTTCTTTGCCGATTTATTTCTGCTGTCTTTATCTATGCCTCCAGTTTCAGGCTTCTCTGTGAATCCCCCCTGCGAATCTAGTTTAAATAGATGCAGCCTGTCCCACTGTCAACAGATTGCAGCAAGTTCTCTGAGAAAACTGCTGCCCCCTTTCCACTTAGATGTAGGCCATCTCTCATGTACATATCTTCCCTCCCAACAAAGTATCCCCATAATTGTTTATTGATATCGTCGGGTTACCTCAATCAAAACCGGCGAAGACTGTAAGTGGGCCGAAGTACCATTGATTCAGCAAGCATCCGCACGTTTGTGTTGACGATACACCAGGGATAGTCTAATGATAGTATTGGCTCGGGACACTGATTCCAAGTACGGGAACAGGTGCGACTTGCGACGTTCCCCTTTAACGTGTTTGATATAATCCTGTTTGCCGTGGCATATCTGCCTTCTCCAGTGCAGTCGCCCCGTCTTGTCTAAATCCTTAAATCTACCAGTACTCTAATGTATGCAAAGGCACCAGCATGTTTGATATCCTTCACATCCACCATGGTGTTCGACCCCTCTTTCTGGTAATCAACCGCGCGACCGTTTTCGCACTAATCTTCAGTCCATGCTTCTGGAACACCTCGTCACCGTTCACTCTCGCGGCGCTTCCCCCGTGGCGCTGTTGTCCGCTAAACAAATTATGACAAGATCGGCAGATATATCATACACCGCGCGGGCCAACCAAGCCTGTGACCTGTTGGCAGCGGGCCCGACAGCAGATTCACGGGCTCCGGGCCCGCAGTTATGTCGAACGCTGCCCACAACCGTTTTTTACGTTGATTGTCGTGTTGTCTATTACGCATCGACTGGCGGCGGACCAGCACCTCGTAACTGCGTGCATCACCTTTATGTAACGGGAATAACATACCGTGTGTTGACGTTATTCGAACGTTAGCGCCGGCTAATGCCGTTTGGATACCGTAATACTACTATGTCAACTCGGTTATTGCGGCATACGTATGTTCGGCTTGGTGTGATAGTATTTTATGTGGAAAAACAATACAAACACGGTAGGCCCATTAAATAATCATGCATTAATTACGTCTAATTTTGTTGTTTGAGCTGTGTCGTTAGTCTTGAACATCGGAATGGTTTCGAATGTGTCCCATACGCTTATGGAGGTTTACTAGTAAAAGATGAGTTAGTCTAATCTAGTATATTTGATTGGTTATCTAATTTCCCGGTACACATCCTGGGAAGGACGACAAACAGTGGCGCCACACAACGGAGCATAGATGATCGACATACTATCATAATTTATAGTTCTTCTGGATGCTACAAAATGAGACGGAACTCGTGTGCGACAATGAATAATTTGATTTAACTTGTTTATTTTTATTTTACATTTAATGTTCACAGTTAAACTATCGGTGTAAGCGTTCGTTTCCTTTTTTATTCAGTAACGCTAATTTCGCTATTTTTTTAATTTTGTTTCAATTAATCTATGTAACATTTTCCGTGGAGGATTATATTATATATCATACCGTAATGTTAAGGCTGTCCTGTTATGCCTGCACACACTTACACTATGGTCTAGTGTGTGACCCTCGTCCACTTTATCGTTCACCTCATCTACATCTTCTTACTGAGTTTCACCAGTTGGTTCTTGTAGAGCAGATATTGCGGGCCCGATATTGTCGTCTGCACATCGGCTGCCATCAGGTTAAATCTACGCATGAAGGGCGCCTCAATGATGTCATTTCCGGTACCGACTACGTGTTTGACGAGGCCGGCGTTGATGCGGTCGCACATGGCCCAGATGTCTTTGAGGGAAGACATCGTCGGGCAGTAGACGATGAAGGAACTCGTCTGGCGGTCGACGCCGACGATCCGTCGACCCTGGTCCTCGATGACGTTTGTCACGTCTTTGATCAGGTCGTCAATGGGCAGTCCGATAGAGGGCAGCAACTGATAGATATCGGCGTCTTTTGTCAGCGGATGATGCTGTGTAAAGAAAGAAGACAACAGAAGTACACGCCGCTAAGACAAACAGCATACACACGCGCGTGCGTGTCTGTATTAGGAAATGTGTTGTATTTACTACTAACCGTGGTGGTATTTACCCGGAAGTCGTAATGGCACGTACGCACCTACGCAGCCATCCATGCATGCACGCACGCATGCACGCACACGCACATGCAAATGCGTACACACGCGAGCGAAAACACCCACATGCACACGCACGTACGCGCTCACGCACACACGCACACACGCACACACGCACACACGCACACACGCACACACGCACACACGCACACACGCACACACGCACACACGCGCACAAATACACACATATATATTTTGCAACATATTGAAAGCACCTGGTCGGGTCCTGTAGATTTGTTTGTTTTTTAAAACGTGAAGTAAATTGACGACTCCTTTTGTTGTGCTGGTGATGTGTTTTATATTAGTGATCAAATTACATGTCTGTGTATACATTGATGAGTGTAGCACGTGCATTGTGCACAACACAATTTTGTATATATTTATAATCATGTCGTCATATTTTGCACATTCCCATGACAATAACAGTAAATTATTTTAATCGTGTCGCAGTTACACAAGATATAATGTACACCATGAGCAGTAATTGAAATGTGTATATTCCTTTATATAGTTGGTTTGGTGCTAGCAATGAAAAAAAATCGAAATTATTTTAGCACCAAATATGTGTTTTGGCAATTTGTAGATTATTTGTGCTGAATACAACTTACAACACGTTAGTTGGCTAGCATTTATTTGTCCACACATATCCTTCTCCCAAATGAACATTTTAATAATTTTACACCCATCCCATCGCCAATATTCACTATAAAGCTTGAAGACCGGGATTATATTAATATATTAAGAATAGGGCAAAACATTTCCTTACACAGCGAACTTCAATTTCCGGACATGCGCATTAAGGGTCGGTGCGGCAGTATTTTACAGGGTTAGGATTTTTTGCTACAGCGACACGAACCTTTCGCCGCCAGCACTGTTTCATCAACATTATGAGGAGAACGTTGAACTCCCGATAGGCGTCGAGGGCGACCCCCTCGTCGAACTCTGACCGGAAGGCGAGGTGCACGGCAAGGTGACGAATACCAATTCCGCCTGCAAGCAGAGTTATGGTCACGTCACGTCACGTCACGTACACTACGATATGGTCACGCGCGCTATAACGTACTAAAGTAAATTCTTACATAGTGCGGCATCCAGTACTTAGGACTGCCAAAAGTGCATCACACGTCATCCGTTCATTGGGAAGCATCCAGCCACGCCGCAGTCACTACGCGAAGGCTGATCATACACCACTATCTATAGACAGTTACTTATTTATACAGCTGTGAGAGTTGAAGCAACATCTGTCGATCTGACTTTTACGTACGTTTAGACGCGATAGAGTAGTTAATTGACACATATATAGGCACTTGTTTGGCTACCGCGTGAGGGGAACCGACGCGCTGGGACTCAGGCACCAGCGAGAAATCAGAGACATAAAAATGAGGAGACCTTAGGAAAGTACGGATATGGAACGAGAAACGGAGAGTGGCAAGATCTGGTCGATATGCTAGGCAAAAATCAGCTAGTGGTGGTAAACTCCTTCTCTCAGAAGAAGGAATCACACAAGATCATATACAGAAGTGGAAACAACAAAACAGAGATAGATCTGCTGATTGTTAGAAGCAGCCAGTTGAACAAGGTTAGGGACTGCAAAGTTCTGGCAAGAGAGCACATAACGAGCCAATATAAACCATTGGTTTGTGAAATGTGGATAGGAAGAGGCAAACAGGGAAGGAAGAAACAAAGGCAGGTAATCAAATAGTAGAAATGTGAAGGATAGGTGATGGCCCAATACAAAACCGAAGTAGAGAGGAAGTTCAGGCTACTCCAAGAACAATGGGTGGAATCAGACTGGAAAGCATTAAAGGAAGGCTTTGTAAGAACAGCTGAGGAAATATGTGACCGATCATCAGGAAAGCCGACACAAAGCAAAGCCGAAAGAAGAAAGATAATAAACAAGCAATACGAGAAAAAAAGGAGGCACTGAAGTGTGTCGAAGAAGCGAGTGATGAAGAAAAGACAAGGCTGAAGCAGAAGTACCGAGAGAAGAAGAAGACAGCAAACAAGGCGGTTGTTAAAGCAAGAGATGACAAACAGCAGGAATTGGGTGATAGGATTGAAGAAGATGGAGGGAAAAAACTGATCTTCAAAATAGTCAGGGATAGAGACAGAGACAGCAAAGATATTATTCAAACATCAACAATGAAGAGAAGCGACGGGGCACTGGTCACTGGAGCAAAACAAGTGCTGGGTGTTTGGGAGGAGTACTTCAAGAAACTACTAAATCCGGAGGAAGAATATGAGATAGAGATACCCCATACCGTAAGGAGAGAGCTGGAGGTGAGGACAATAACAGAAGAAGAGGTGGAGAAAGCAGTAAAGAAGATGAAAACAGGAAATGATGTAGGAGTGGATGAACTCTCAGTGGAAATGGTGAAAGCAAACAGACTAGTTGGAATCAAGTGGCTGACGAGGCTGTTTAATGTGTACTTCACAGCAGGAGAGATACCAGCAGAGTGGTGAAGAGGAGTGATTGTGCCGATGTGGAAGGGGAAAGGGGACATCCATGACCCAGGGAGATACAGAGGCGTCACATTACTGAGTCAAGCCCTGAAATTGTTGGAAAGGATACTGGATGCTAGGGTGAGGCTTACAGTGGAGAGCAAAATCGGAGAGAATCAGCTGGGATTTAGGAAAAGGAGAGGAACAGGTGATGGATTGTTTGCCATCATACAAACTATCGAGAAGAAGAGAGAATTTTAAAAAGATGTAGGATTCGGTTTTGTAGATCTGGAAAAGGCATTTGACACCGCGCCGAGAGAACTCGCATTTGCAATCATGAGATGGATGGAGGTTGGAGAAGCAGAAGTCAGAATGGTGGAGGAAATGTACAAGGAGACAACAGCGGTAGTCTGCTTTCCGATGTCACAGTCGAGCCAGGCGAGCTAGCGGAGAAGAAGAGCTGAAGATACGGCCGCGCTGCGACGAACAGCACCCCCTCCCCCGTCTTCGGATGTCATTAGTCGAGTCAAGACAGCGGAGAAGCTGAAGTCACGGCGGCGCGGCAGCGAACACACTTCTACACAATTTGGTTCGGCCGCCTGTGGAGGTTTTTGTGCCCCCCCAGACTATCCTCTCTGGACACGCCCCTGATAACATAGAAGTACGAATATTATTTGACAATTCTACACTCTCACGACTAGACCTTGGACCTATCGATGGACAGAACTTCACATTCCATCCCACCTTCGTCATTTTGTGCATTATGATGCTGTGTGTTGTCTGACATTTGGTAAGTATTACTATCACGACTGTCATCTATTAAGGCATCCCGTCAAGTGACGGGCATTTTTGCCAGTAAACATAATAAAGCTAACAATCGGAACATCGTTTCGGTCTTAATGTAATGATATATTAATAGCTACGTTACATAGAGCCATATAGTTTACGTTTTTGGATAGCATGGAGGATAGCGATTTCAAGAAGTATAACGTTTTACCTTCGTCGACATGCTTATATCCGCCATATTTAAAGATGGCGCCCTTCAGAGCATATCATTCCCGTATCTCAAGAACTAACAACATAGAGCCACAACGTTGATGTATGTTTTTTAGATGCGATGATTTTAAATACATTACTTTTGACTTTCATTGACTTTAAATATATCTGCCATTTTGAAATATCCGACATTTTGAAAGATAGCGGCAGGCAAAGCCTGCTATTCCCGTGTCTTAATATCCACATATCCTCGAACCTTGAAGTTGGTGTCAACACATGTTTTGGGATGTGACGAAGTCAAAGGTGTTACTTATATATTCTCTAAAACGGGCAGTGTCACTTCAAACGTTAGACATTGTTGCTTATGCCTTCTAAATCTACTGCAACGATGTCCAAACATTTCACACATCTCACTGGCATCCGTCGCATTGACACAGCATTGTCCAGTGCAGGTTGGCTTTGAAACACCGACACTGCCCTTTGCAGCCTTTCGTGCAGACACAGTTGATGATCGCAAGGCAGGCTGTGCCTGCAGGTGGAAGTGTCATCAACCGCACCTCCCATTCAGACACGTTCTCCTTTCGAGTCCAGCCGAAATCTACTGGACTGGGCAAGTGTGGTGCGTTCAGCAGGGTCTGGTAGCCCACTCACAGCGGGTGTTGCGTGTGGGCATCCTGTGTTGGTGGAATCTTTTTGATCTCCCTTCCTTTCTGTGCGAAGAGGATCAGTCTGGCCTGGTTCACGTGGATCGCAGAACTGCCTCGGTCGTATAGTACAATAACGTATATTTCGATGATTGGAAGAACTTTTCTCAGGATATATATCGAGGGACTGTCTACAAGAACACACAGCGCATGAAAGCATTCCATGATGCCCAAGCGTACGTTTGCCTCTTTCAACGAAACACGATGTTATATCACACCCGGTCAGTGCATGGAAGACAGGCAGTGTATTGCACTTGTCAAGACCAAGCTCGTGTGCAGTAGCAGTTGCATCGACGTATAGGAATGATTTCCCTGTGCCGATCATTACCACAGTACTTTCACAGCCAAGTCTGCGGGCGAAGCTGACGGCTAGAACGACAACATCAGTGTCAACTCCTCTTATGACAATCTTCTGTCTTCCTCTTTTCCTTGCGTAACACCATCTACAGCATTCAACAGCATCCTGGTGTTTGCCTCTTCACGTGTACACGGCGATAGCTGGACTATATGTACATACATATATATATATATATATATATATGTATATATATATATATATATATATATATATATATAAAACATTAATTGGGATAGTTATTTTATGATGATATTGAAAACATTGCTTGAGAACACACTTGATGTAACAGAAAAGCTGCAGTCCATCAGAACATCTCACGCACAGCTTGCGGTTCTTCAGGACCAGATGCGGGAATTCCAGAAATCCATCGAGGGCCACCCAATAGTCGCTTTCTGGTTGACATTTCTGGAGATGTCCGACATACTACCCCAATTCATCTACCATCAGCCGATTCACATAGATGCTCCGTCCAATTACCATCAGCGGGAAGGTAATTGGACGGAGCATCTATGTGAATCGACAAGGATGCTTACCTTTCTCACAGCAGCTGGACACTACAAGTACGGTCAGCAGTCTCTGCTGCTGTATTTATTTGAGATAAAGAAGCTGCCTGAAACTGCCCCAGATGTACACAATGCCATGCTGAATGGTGCATTTGTTGGATGGAGATGTGACGGCCATCACACTGGCGTCTCCCCTGACATACTCCTGGAGCAATCCTACAATGCAGGTGCCAAGGAAGAGAGTGGCCTAGACGGCATCACCCTAAACGTTGCTGCTCGGACCAAGCGGGTTTACACAAAGTCTGTCACTGCTGCTGTGTGGGCACAACTCAAGTCGATGCTGCATCTGAACTCCGCCAATCCACACCATGAATGTGGTCAAACGCGTGTGGCAAGGGATGCAGAAATGGTCCTTAATGTTGGGGCAGCCGTAGAAACAAACCCGTTCATGACAACACACACCGGTCTTATCAATATATTAACCGGACAACGCGCAGTGCAAGAAGTGGAGGGTCACCTGACCAATGTGAAAGAACTTGGAATCAAGGCATTGTCTGATTCGATATCAGGTGATCAGCAGAAGACAACCATAGTCAGACTGAAGACATTTCACACACAGAAGGTGAAGCCCAAGAACTCAAAAGACTGGCCTGCCGCTCTAGGGAAAAGCGACGAAGTTGTTGCCCTCCTGCGGATGACCCAGATCATTGCTAGTAGTGGCGAAGTCGACATTGTTGGCTTCTTTGACAAACATGAATGCAGCAAGGTGGTCAGTGCTCCTGGTCTACCAAAGGAGATACGGAAGACGGCAGTGGTGGTGGATGCCATGTATGCTGTTCGCCGTTGCTCATTCCACAAGGACGAATCATTTGGGCCATTGCAACATGCTACAAGAGGAATCTTACTCAAGATGTACCTGCTGGTACAAGTATCATACACTTCTGCTGTGACAGGTACAATGCCCAAAGCCTAAAGTCATCCGTACAGCAACACAGATATGCCCGGTGACGACCAGCAAGGCTGTTTGAGGTCAGTGAGCAGTACAGAGCTCCTGATCCACAGGGGTTCTTCTTTGTGTCGGCCAACAAGGCGGGACTGCTGAACTTTCTACGTGAGACATGGAGGAAGGAAGAGCAGCTAGCAATAACGATGGGCTTGACGCGACTGTACCTGAGTGGCGGTTTCAAGGAAGAAAGCAAGAGCGTGTTGGTTAAGCAGGGTTCAGTTACAGATGTGCTGACCTGGAGTCAACTCAACAGGAGGCAGACACCCAGAGTAATTCTTCACACCATATACAGTGTCCGGAATGATGGTGTCGACCGGATGATTATCCACGCCAATGACACATACACCATTGTCATGTGCGTCTATTATACTTGCACACTGTTGAAAGATCTGCCAGAACTGTGGGTTCGAACTGCACCAGATAGCTATCTACCGATTCATGAGATGTGAGCTGCTCTTGAACCCATACAATGCTTGCATTTCTCTTCCTGCACAGGCTTAGTGGCCGAGACACAAGCAACTATCCATATTTCACTGGTAAGAAGGTGTGGATAAACCGCAGCAAGGCAACGGACATATCTGCACTTAAGAACTTTGCCGAACAAGATGACGCTCATATACCAGCAGATGTGATCAACCAGGCAAGGGACCTTACGATCGCTGTGTACACCAACAAAGATGATGCTTCTCCACCAACAGAATATGCATTTCTTCTGCATTTGAAACGTGCAGCTTTGGCGACTATGGTAGACAAGAGTGCTCATGTCACAAGCCCGTCTTCCCTGCGTATAAAGAGTATGGGTGGGTTCTGGATAACGGCAAGCTTGTTCCAGTGGCATCCACACAATCTGCCTGCCCACTTCAGATGACAAAGATCATATTCTGCGGTTGCAAAAAAAATCCTTAAAATAAATGCATTTTGAACCGCTATTTCTTATATGGCCAAGTCGATTCAATTTTCATTTGGCACAATTTAGCTGCATTAGTAACACTGACTTAACTGGTACATATACAGATTGTAAGATCGTCACCAAACTTTCAGAGGAAGATATCTGATGATAACCACAAAAATCACCTTTTAGCATATAGTGGCATGTTGTTTAAGTGCTGTTTACATGTTTCCAGTAACTTTTTTTCAAGGTTGTCCACCTAGGTTACGATCCTGGATATATGTAGATATCATTTTTGGGGCAAACCTTTTACAGCATTCCATGTCTACTTTCACAAAAAACTGCAGTTGGCCCCCAGGGTAGACCAAACAACCTGAGCAAGACAGTGGAGTAGTATTGTCGGGTGGCAATATTCAATCCATTCCTGGACTCCACAATCAAGTCACAAGGAAGTTGGTTTGCTCTCGAAAACAAGCATCACTTTGCTCTGTTCTCCCCCCACCTTGCGCTGGTGTCTCAGATGGACCGCAATAGTTTCGGAGATCGCATGGTCCAGGCAAGTGTTTTGTACATACAACTGTACTACAGTATGCTTTGATATACTACTATAGTAATTTATTTAAATTATATTGACCTGAACTGTACATATATAAATCACACCAACGTTAGTACCCCCAAAACACTACCGTTAATTTCAAAACACTACTCCTACAATTTCTTTCCGATTCTCCAATTTCTATGTGTTTGGGACCATCCATAAAGTATGTTTCGCTTGGTGGGAGGTCGTGGGTCTCCGAGCAAGCGATGAAGTTTTCACGGGGTGGAGTATCTTGGTAATAAGTGTTATGTACTATTATAAACGAAGCTATTGACAGTAGATTGATGTTATTAATAAACCTTGTCAAGTCAACAATAAGTTCGTGGAGTGCACGAGTGCCCGTAGCGTCATTCTATTTTTAATTGCTTTATCGTCGGCGGGAAAACGTCCGGGGGATGTGCAAATTCCAGATATCGTGGGGTGGGTGGGCGAAGTTAATAGCTGTGGAGATGGACTTGAGGCTCATGTACCACTTTGTTCCCCAGAGATCCTAAATCCGGACTGTTGATCGGAGAAATCGGGGTTCGGATCCCGGTGCCGGTGTCGGACGCTCAAAAAACACCACCCCGCTGAAAACACAGTTAAGTTTAAAACACTACCCCTTCGTACGTTCAAAACACTACCCAAAAAAAAAACACTACCGTCAGTAATACATTAATATACAGTAATATATGTTACCATCCTTTACATCAGCCACCTTTGGGAATCATCCTTATACACTAGGGTCAAGTTCGTAATCGTTGGAACCAATGAGACAACGGAAGTAAATGGTTAGTGTGAAATTACATAAATATAAATTATGCTTAATGCCATTG
>OZ023217.1:30447150-30572150 GCA_963995525.1 Escarpia spicata | reverse complement strand
ACACCTACTCACACACACACACACACACACACACACACACACACACACACACACACACACACACACACACACACACACACACACACACACACACACACACACACACACACACACACACACACACACACACACACACACACACACACACACACACACACACACACACACACACACACACACACACACACACACACACACACACACACACACACACACACACACACACACACACACACACACACACACACACACACACACACACACACACACACACACTAACCCACCCACACACCCACCCACACCCACACCAACCCACCCGTACCCACCCACCCACCCACCCACCCACACTCACCCACACCCACCCACACCCATCCATATCCACCTACCCACAACCATCCATACCCACCCACCCACACACACCCACCCACACCCACACCAAAACACACCCACACACCCACCCACACCCACCCACCCACACCAACCCACCCGTACCCACCCGTACCCACCCACCCCCACACACCCACCCACCCACACCCACACCCACACTCACCCACACCCACCCACACCCATCCATATCCACCCACCCACAACCATCCATACCCACCCACCCACACACACACACACACACACACACACACACACACACACACACACACACACACACACACACACACACACACACACACACACACACACACACACACACACACACACACACACACACACACACACACACACACACACACACACACACACACACACACACACACACACACACACACACACACACACACACACACACACACACACACACACAAACACAAACACACACTAACGCACGCACACAAGCACCCACACACACGCACACACGCACACAAACACAAACACATACACACACAGCAGCAACACACACACACACACACACTCACACACACACACACACACACACACACACACACACACACACACACACACACACACACACACACACACACACACACACACACACACACACACACACACACAAACTTACGCGGACGGCCTGTCCGCTCGGTCTGATTGCCCGGGCCGCGTGGAACACCTCCTCCCTGCACTGTGGGACGAACAGACGGAAGTCGACCTCGTCCTCGGCACGGTTACGGAACTTGGAGGCGAAGTACCAGTGTATCTTCTCCGTGGTCAGGTAGACGACATTGGCCTTCTCAGCGAGATGTACGAGCTTGCGGTCAGTCAGCACTCTGTACGGCAGACGGTCCTGCATCCACTGGATGTCCTTGGGCAACACGTGATAGAACAGCACCACCTGGCGAATGGACCCGATATCTCCTCATGCACACGACTCAAATTCAGTGTGTGTGAGTGTGTGTTTGTGTATGTGTGTTTGTTTGTGCGCGTGTGTGTGTGTGGGTGTTTGGTATGTTTTTTTGTTGTTCTTGTTGTGTGTGTGTGTGTGTGTGTGTGTTTGTGTGTGTGTGTGTGTGTGTGTGTGTGTGTGTGTGTGTGTGTGTGTGTGTGTGTGTGTGTGTGTGTGTGTGTGTGTGTGTGTGCATGCGTTTGTGAGCATGCGTGTGTGTTTGTGTGTGTGCATGCGTGTGTGTGTGTTTGTGTGTGCGTGTGTGTGCGTGTGTGCGCGTGTGCGCGTGTGCGCGTGTGCGCGTGTGCGCGTGTCCGCGTGTGCGCGTGTGTGTTGATACTACTGTTTCCTATCAAACGGATAAAAATACACGGAGCATTTTACAAACTAGGGCCTACACGGTGTTAAGCCTATGTTATTATCCACTACCTAATGGGAAAAAATACTATTCTTTTTTGCGAGGCGGTGTGGGTACGTGTCCACGTTATGTTACCCTTATATCAAATATTTCTCCATCTGTCTAATATTAATACGCTAATTTTGGAACATATTACAAGTACGAAGAACCAATACGTAGGGTCCACTCGCCTCTTTCTATGTTCATTCCCTTCCTTCGACCACTGGCCTGTCTTATTTACTTATATGTTTTGGTATGCTACGCTTTCATACTGGGCTGTTCTCCTATCTGGGAAAATGGAAGGTGATCAAATCTCCAGGTGACGCCACCATAATGGTAATAATTGCGTGTTGGTGTAAGCTTGTGGAAAACTCACATTACCGTGAACCGACTGTATAATGCGAGAAACACGACTTCAAATGAATTATACAGTCAGTGATTGCTAGTGGCTGCCCTGCCAGAGAACGTGTCCAACCTGGCTTCCGGGGAACATCTTGCGCATGCGGACCGCCGCTTCCGCCGTGATCGGGGCATGTCCAATGATGTGCGTCAAGTAGTCGATGCCGTGACTCTTTGGGTCGAACACCGACTTGGGGTCGGTGTTAAGTGTTTCGTAGAGATCGGTGGGCGAGGCGACACCGCGGCCGAACAGACTCACGAGCTGGACGTTGTTGGCGGTAGCGTCCTCGCGGTCCTGCTCGCTCATCAACTCAATGCGGCTACACGGAGGAGACGAGGTGTCAGTAACATGGAACGACTGAGCACCGACTAGGTCAGTCAGCAAGGTGGTGCAATATGCGTGAATGGGATGGAGTGATGAAATGTGGACAAACAATGTAAAGAAGTTGCGTGCGTACAAACCACACGCTCCCGCACTGGTGCTCTGAGATGGAAGGATGCTTTGTATTTAGATGCACGCGAGAACATGCGTACACACGAACACATATACAACACACGCATGAGCACGCATGCACATACACAGGCACGCACACATACACACACACACACGCACACACACACGCACACGCACACTCACACGCGCAAACACGCACACACACACGCACGCACCCACCTGTCCACCTACTTACCTGAAAGTTGTGCTGTAGACACGGACACCCTTGAAGCTACTCAACTGGATGGCAAGGAAACGATTGACGTTGTGTAGACCTTCGGCTATGGCCTTCCACCGGTCACACAGCAGCAGCACAGACCGTTCCTGGCTGATGTCTGGATCTGGAGCCATCGTTCTGCTGCGTTGCCTCACCACGTTATCACTCCGCTCGCTTTTTGTGTCCAACGGCCACACGAATGGCTTGAAACTATTTCATGCAGTCGTCACTACGTGCTACCAACTAAAAGCTGTTTTCGGCGCATGAGTTGGCTATTGTTGGTTGGAATACTGTCGCTACTTTACACGCGTACAGGTGTGATTGAAGTTTATGTGCCGCTGAAATTTGTTTCGATTTCCGCTCCGGTGCCCACTCGACGTGTTCTTGCCCTGGTGCGCCTGCCTTGCCGCATAGGTTTCTTATCTCGTTTCTACACGTACCTTCTGGCAGACCAACGTTTGCTTTTTGCGATGTTTGTCTTATGTTTGAAAGTGTGTTGCTTTTTAAACCGGATGCTACGAAACAGTAGCGTAGCAACAGAAAAGACGCCATATTCTGACGTCACCCAACTTACGGGCGATATTAGCAACACTTGACGGATTGGTACAGGATTGATCCGTAAATATAGTTATATATTGATTATATATCACGATGTTTGTCTCTGAAAAGGGCCATGCGCAGGTAGCATTAAATGTCCCCTTTGGAATTTTTTTTTCTTTCCTAAATAACTAGGTACCATAAAATATGCCCATAACGGACATCGTCGGAGCTGCACAATATTTCAATTATGGCCAGAATACTACAATGGACAGGTAGTGTGCAATGCAAACTAGTCATTCGGATCTTTCAAAAGAGTTCTTTGTAAGCAGGTTTCTGATATGGACAGGTGTCCACCATGACACGTTTATCTGAATAGGCCTAAGCTGTTTCACCACTGCATTTTAACATGAACACGGGTTCCTAAGCATACGCCTCCTCCTCGTGTATGATATCGTACATAGACCACTAGTGTCATTCCATAAGATATACGTAGCATAACTGCAGTTTATCTAGAGGTCTATAACGATATCTTCATGAATTTAAAAGTTTTAATTTGGCGTGCACTTCTTTATTTTCCTAATCAAATACACGAGTCTCGACTCTGCCGTCAGTCGAGTATGTTTACTCTACGTGGTAGTTGGATTTTCATTTTCATAGACACAGTTAATTGATTCAGTCTTGTGGTAAGATGTATGGGACTTTCAAACTACAATTAGGTTCTGCTCTGATCAATATGGATACCACTCTGCTATGGTTTTAACATATATCGGTATTCAATGATAAGGCATTTCTATCACACCGAGTCTTTTCCTTCAGTTGTCAAATAGGTTTTGGGGAAGGGTTGCACCGTTTCCAAACAGTCTAAAACAGCGAACATGCGCGGGTTTTATCGCAAAGCAAATGCAGTTATTCTTACTAAGCAAAGGCACAATGTACAAGCACAGAAAATTATGAATAGCTTGATCAAAAAGCCACACCACTTAAATATTCCTGTTGATGTTAGTTCCATATATTTAATCATACTGTTTTTACCAATTGTGTTATATAAGGTTGTGAAGTGCGGGGACATGAGAATTGCTGTATAACTGAAAAGCGTTACTTGGAACTATGTACAATTGTATTATATTTTAACAAAACAAATCCCAAATGTATGACATACGGTGAACGAGGCAGGTCACCACTACTTATACAAATTAAACAGAAGAGGGTCCGTTTTTGGATTAGGCTAGTACAAGGAAACTGTTCAAAATTATCAGTTATTTAAATCGATATATGAATACGCTGCTTTTCGATTCACCCGCCTCTTTCTAAGTCAAATCGATTCCGTGGACCGTTGGCCTCTGATCTACCGATAGGCGACGCATTAAAAACGCAACAATTGCTATTGTTATCAGGTTACTTATGAGGTGTATGACAATAATTGGCCTTTCACATTTCCCACTCATCGGAGAAATATGGAAATGTACAATGGTGTAGGGGAGGTTTGGGCAAAGTGAATCGCCGGGGTAAAGTGAAATCAATGCTTAAAATCTTGATTTTCTTCTTAAATTTCAAGAACCTGTTGGCGGCCAATTCATTCAATGCATGATCACTGCACGGGCGGATGTATCCGCTTCCTAGTCTAATAAAGCACTTTTCACTTTGTCCCAGTAGTTCACGTTGCCCCGGCCTCCCCTACTAATTTCCATACAAAAAGCGCAACCATTAGCGGTTTGTAAGCAGTAATTGGCGTATTGGCAAGTGTATTCCTGCCATTTATCGGATTCGTGCCATTTATTGAGGATTGCCTTCCTGGTTTTCAGGGAGTGTCATGGATTTATTATGGAACTCAACCGGAAGAGAACATCTCCTGGATTGAACGCTATTAGATGAAGCTGGAGTTTCTGGAGAGCGTCAATGTGGTAGAAATTGGAGGTCCCAAAGTGGTGGTGCAGTTGAAGGTTTTTGGTGAACAATCAACGGGGTGTCATTGGAGGGCCAAGGAATGTAGTTTTTGCTTTTTGTGAGCCTGAACTTCTCTTGGATGTTGAACTTGGGAGATGTACATTTGCTGCAGAGTGCGTAGCGTTCGGTGTTGGTTACTAACACACCGAGTCATCTCATTTGAATAGGCAGGAATATTTAAAGTATATGTTGTGCTATTGTTTTGTTTTTGTGCGCTCGTTTTGTTGCTTGGTGGGCGGGTGTAAACCAATATACAACGCGTTAGTCAACTTAAATTTACCATGGACGGATAACAAAATTGAAACTGGTCTTTCTGATGTTTGGTACTTTCATAGCGTTGTTGTTGTTGTTGTAGGGACAAAGCGAAGGTCGTGGGGTGACGGAGGGTTGTTGTTGTAGGGACGGAGCGAAGGTCGTGGGTGTGACGGAGAGGTTATGTTGTAAGGACGGAGCGAGGGTCATGGGGTGACAAAGGGTTGTTGTTGTAGGGACGGAGCGAGGGTCGTGGGGGTTACGAAGAGTTGTTGTTGTACGAACGGAGCGAGGATCGTGGGAGTGACGGAGAGGTTGTGTTGTAGGGACGGAGCGAGGATCGTGGGAGTGACGGAGAGGTTGTGTTGTAGGGACGGAGCGAGGATCGTGGGAGTGACGGAGAGGTTGTGTTGTAGGGACGGAGCGAGGATCGTGGGGATGACGGAAGGTTGTTGTTGTAGGGACGGAGCGAGGATCGTGGGAGTGACGGAGAGGTTGTGTTGTAGGGACGGAGCGAGGATCGTGGGGATGACGGAGGGTTGTTGTTGTGGGGACGGAGCGAGGATCGTAGGGATGACGGAGAGGTTGTGTTGTACGGACGGAGCGAGGATCGTGGGAATGACGGAAGGTTGTTGTTGTAGGGACGGAGCGAGGATCGTGGAGTGACGAAGGGTTCTTGTTTTAGGGATGGGATGAGGGTCGTGGGGGTGACGGTTGGGTTGTTATTGTAGGGACGAAGCGAGTATCGTGGGAGTGACGGAGGGGTTTTTGTTGTAGGGAAGGAGCGAGGATCGTGGGAATGACGGAGTGGTTTTTGTTGTAGGGAAGGAGCGAGGATCGTGGGAGTGACGAAGGGGTTGTTATTGTAGGGACGAAGCGAGGATCGTGGGGGTGACGGAGGGTTGTTGTTGTACGGACGGAGCAAGGATCGTGGGAATGACGGAGGGTTGTTGTTATAGTGGCGGAGCGAGGATCGTTGGAGTGACGGGGGGTTGTTGTTACAGGGACGGAGCGAGGATCATGGGGATGATGGGGGGTTGTTGTTGTAGGGATGGAGCGAGGATCATGGGAGTGATGGAGGGTTGTTATTGTAGGGACGGAGTGAGCGACGTGGAGGTGATGTAGGGGTTGTTATTGTAGGGAGTGAGCGAGCTTCTTGGGAGTGATGGAGGGTTGTTGTTGTTGTACGGACGGAGCGAGGATCACGGGAGTGACGCAGGGTTGTTGTTGCAGGAACGGAGCGAGGATCGTGGTAGTGACGGAGGGTTGTTGTTGTAGGGACGGAGCGAGTATCGTGGGAGTGATGGAGAGTTGTTATTGTAGGGAGGGAGTGAGCGACGTGGGGGTGATGTAGGAGTTGTTGTTGTAGGGAGGGAGCGAGCGTCTTGGGAGTGATGGAGGGTTGTTGTTGTAGGGACGGAGCGAAGATCGTGGGAGTGTCGGAGGGTTGTTGTTGTAGGGACGGAGCTAGTACGTGGGAGTGACGGAGGGTTCTTATTGTAGGGACGGAGTGATCGACGTGGGGGGTGACGTAGGGGTTGTTGTTGTAGGGACGGAGCAAGGATCGTAGGAGTGGTGAAGGGTTATTGTTATAGGGACGGAGCGAGGATCGTGGAAGTAACGGAGGGTTGTTGTTGTAGGGACAGAGCGAGGATCATGGGAGTAACGGAGGGTTGTTGTTGTATGGACGGAGCGAGGAACCTGGGAGTGACGGAGAGTTGTTATTGTAGGGACGGAGTACGCGACGTGGGGGTGACGTAGAGGTTATTGTTGTAGGGACGGAGTGAGCGACGTAGGGGTTGTTATTGTAGGGACGAATCGAGGATCGTGGGGGTGACGGAGGGTTGTTGTTGTACGGACGGAGCGAGGATCGTGGGAGTGTCGGAAGGGTTGATGTTGTAAGGAAGGAGCGAGGATCGTGGGGGTGACGGAGGGGTTGTTGTTGTAAGAACGGAGCGAGGATCACGGGAGTGATGGAGGGTTGTTATTGTAGGGACGGAGCGAGGATCATGGGAGTGATGGAGGGTTGTTATTGTAGGGACGGAGTGAACGACGTGGGGTGATGTAGGGGTTGTTGTTGTAGGGAGGGAGCGAGCGTCTTGGGAGTGATGAAGGGTTGTTGTTGTACGGACGGAGCGAGGATCGTGGGAGTGACGGAGGGTTGTTGTTGTACGGACGGAGCGAGGATCGTGGGAGTGTCGGAGGGTTTTTGTTGTAGGGAAGGAGCGAGGATCATGGCAGTGACGGAGGGTTGTTGTTGTAAGGACGTAGCGAGGATCATGGGAGTGATGGAGGGTTGTTATTGTAGGGACGGAGTGAGGATCATGGGAGTGATGGAGGGTTGTTATTGTAGGGACGGAGTGAGTGACGTGGGGGTGATGTAGGGGTTGTTGTTGTAGGGACGGAGCGAGTATCGTGGGAGTGATGGAGGTTTGTTATTGTAGGGACTGAGTGAGCGACGTGGGGGTGATGTAGGAGTTGTTGTTGTAGGGAGGGAGCGAGCGTCTTGGGAGTGATGGAGGGTTGGTATGGTAGGGACGGAGCGAATATCGTGGGAGTATCGGAGGGTTGTTGTTGTTAGGACGGAGCTAGTATCGTGGGAGTGACGGAGGGTTCTTATTGTAGGGACGGAATGAGCGACGTGGGGGTGACGTAGGGGTTGTTGTTGTAGGGACGGAGCAAGGATTGCAGGAGTGATGGAGGATTGTTGTTGTATTGACGGAGCGAGGATTGTGAGAGTGTCGGAGGGTTGTTGTTGTAGGAACGGAGCGAGGATTGTGGGAGTGTCGGAGGGTTGTTGTCGTAGGGACGAAGCTAAGAGCGTGGGAGTAACGGAGGGTTGTTGTTGTGTGGACGGAGCGAGGAACCTGGGAGTGACCGAGGGTTGTTATTGTAGGGACGAAGTACGCGACGTGGGGTGACGTAGAGGTTATTGTTGTAGGGACGGAGTGAGCGACGTTGGGGTGACGTAGGGGTTGTTGTTGTAGGGACGGAGCTAGGATCGTGGGAGTGGCTTAGGGTTGTTGTTGTAAGGACGGAGCTAGGATCGTGGGAGTGACGGAAGTTATGTTGTTGTTGTTGTATGGAGCTCATCTATTCGTCCGTTCGTCACCAGGGGCGGATCCTGAGAGGGTAGTCTGGGGGGGGGGGGGGCATAAAAACCTACACTGGCGGCCGAACCAAATGGCGTATAAACTTGTTTGTTGCCGCGCCGCCATAACTTCAGCTTCTCTACTGTCTCGGCTCGACTTGTGACATCGGAAGACGAGGGTTGGGGCAAGGCTGGGGGGATGCAGGGGTGCTGTTGAAAATTGTTAGCCGCCGCGTCGACGTAACTTCAGCTTGTTGTAACATGAACGGGGACACATTTCCAAGGATCTAGGGGGCATGGTCACGTGGGCAGGTCTACGGGCCAAATTCCAATTGGTTGGGGGGTGGCACGTGCTACCCAGGCCCCCGTCTGGATCCGCCTGTGGTCACATCATATTTCGACGCTTCTATAAGTGCATTCTTAACGATCCGCCAAATCCAAATAACTCGTATATCTTCTAGTTCTACGTGTACACGCAGTAGAGGTCCGTGTATGTAACGTATTTTCCTTTTTTGTTTTGAAATTGGTGAACGAAAAAGGAAAAAGCAAACAATGTTTGTTTTTCGTTTTCATATTTGAAGTACAAAAACAAACACAATCTATTATTCGCGGTATTTATATTACATGTTAGAACAACGAAATAACGATAAAACAAACCGTTTTACGTTTTCACTATAACAGAACGAAAAACGAAAAACGAAATACGACTGCAGCACAATTACAAGACCTACCGTTATTTACTAAACCGTTTGAAAACTTCATAATGAAAATAGGAAAACGAGCCATTTTCCTATTTTCGTTTAGTAATGTTCAAACGGATAAACGGTAAAACAGCAATCAACCCCTTTTCCCATTTCCACTTTTTATAAAATGAAAATTGGTAAATGATAAAACGGTAAATCAACCGTTTTCCTATTTCTGTTTTGCTCACCACAAAAACAAAAAACGGAAGTGCTTCGCTATTACGCAAACGCCGTAGAAGTGGGCGTATCGCTACTCTGATAAATACGTAATCCCAAGCCAACCTGTGACCGGGCTCGGCGCTGTATTGAAATAGCCTCGCCGCAGGGAATTTCGACTGGCCGCTATGACATATCCTCACACGCCAGGGGTCGCTGCTGCTGATTACATCAGTGCCAGTCGGCAGTACCCCCTGGCTAATCGCTTTGCGAAACTCTGAATTTAAGCACAGCCTGTGAAATCGTTCACTAGATCAGTAGATGTACGTAGGTCAGGTGGTCATAACAAAACTAATTTCAACCAACCGTGGCTCGTGTTACATGCAATGTTTAGGAAATAGAAGCAATTATTCGAATACACAATACAGCTCAGCTGCTCGTGCTTATGGGCGAACGGGTCTTTATTTATTAGGATTCCCAGAAGCCGTTTATCCGTCTTCATCACTCACGGGTGATGCAGTCGCGACTGGCGAAGTCAATTACTAGTTTGACTCGGCTAACGTCCGCACTTCGCGTAGGGGATCAGTCAGGGCTAGTTTTGTATGGAACGATATTAAGGCAATAATTCCACAATGCTACATTGTTGATTTCTGACTTTCGATTATCCATTCACGCCGAGATTGTCGAATTCTGACTTTCGATTATCCATTTACGCTGTCATTGTGCAAGATTGTTGTCAAATAATTCACTAGAATGGCGTTTGGTCAAATATTTCTCCAAAATATTTTCTAAAAAAAAGTTCTCCAAAATATTTTCTCGAAAAGATTATCTGGCACAAATTGTACTCAGTGACCTTAACCGCTAAGCTGTGCTGCCCCCTAGCGAACTACACCAACTTGCAAATACTTAAGTATCCCTTGCAAGTCAGGCCAAAGCAATTATATAATTGCTTTGGTCAGGCCTGCGCTGTCAGTCACCAACGTTACGACGTAGTGTACAGAATACTTATATCGAGCATTTTTCACCCACGTTATGAGTTGGACTTTAAAAGAACTCATAGATGAACGGAAGAAACGAAGTGCCAAGCAGTTTGGCAGAACACGCGAATTTATTGTAAGGTAGGTTGGTACTGTGTGTGAGCGATAATTCGTGATGTTTCGAAAACTGTCAATAATAATATTTATTCGTACTATAACGTGTACAATTCAGTGAAAGCAACGTATACATCCATATAATATGTATATAAAACGGTCAGTGCAGCCAGTGGTTCTTTTATGTCCCAAATTGAGACGGGACCGACATTAATGTGATCACCGAGTCACGAGGGATACGCAGTCCCCAATTTTGAGAGCTAGATTTTTACACCAAATATCATGCCTGCTCGGTCCAGGTTTCGAACTCAGAGCACTGGCATGCCAGGCAGATGTGCTAACCACTACACTAGCCGCACTCTCTGTATAATTTGTTTCTGCTGTTGGGATAAATAAAATGCATCCTTACCTTACCTAAGATGGGAGGGTGTGTTTCTATATTTAATAAAAACCAGCACAAACCCTTGGAGTAACATTCAGTATCGAGAGAGATGCGGTGATACCAGCCCAGCCTGATCACAGTGCTTTCTTCTATATCATGAGCAGTCTTACTCCAAACCCACTGTACTTTTGCTTAGCTCACATATTGAACATAACTTGGTATAATGTCATTGTTTTTCATTTCACAGGTTAATGAAGAGGAGCTCAGCATGAAACTGCCGCAGAATAACATGTATAGGGACGTACATGGTGGTATGCACCAACTACCCAAATTTACACTGTGGAGTCTAGAGGAATACTTATCCCAGTATGGAAAGAAGCTGGAAGAAAAGTCTCTATACAAAGAAAGGTGAGTTATCTTAACATTAAACTAAAAGGACTGTAGGATTAAAGGTAAATGCGAATAACCATATGAGCTTAGTAGTTTGTACGTCCCTGTCAAATATGACACTGCCTTGATGAAATAATAGTTTTCTTTGTCGGTGGATACCAGCAGGCTTATTTGTAAGAGGTTCGGCAAATTTCTATGTATTAAATGTAAGAACAAACATTCAAAACCTAACAATAAATTATTCAGGACCAGTATTCAGGAATACCCTGCCTCATAAACTTAGAATACTCCTGACCATTAACCAGTTTAAAAGAAACCTAACAGCTCCTTACTCGTGAATTATTATTGATATTACATTATATACGTGTCTGGGTAAATATATATAGGTGAAGCACAATACTGGGCCAAAGAAGAGGACTGGACAGCAAAAACAAAGTCTTAGATGGTAACCAAAATACATCTACAGCTAAAATTAAAGAAGATAAGATATTTTTACTCACTGTTATGTGGCACAATGCCAAGTGAAGTTCACGATGTAAGTTACATGGTGTCTTTTAACGAAAATATGAGAATGTGAAACACTTCAGAAATCAAAATTTGTTGACTGATGTATGCTAGTACCTCATCAGAATCCAACCAAGACTTTTAAAATGTTAAGAATGATCAGAGCACTCTGGACATGAAATGGTGGACACTGTAACTTACGTTAACCACCACATTGTCCACAGCCACAATTTTTTCAAACAACAATAAACATGCAGGATGCGTTTTTTTGTGTCTCTTCTTTCTTCATGGGCCTAAGATACAGCACAAATGTTATCAACAGGAACTGTCCACAAAGAAGCTTGTTATGGAGTAAATATAGCATATTTTAATGTGCACATTTAAATATACATTTGTTTTCATACACATTTTAATAATAACATCTTGGACATGAAAAACTAGGTTAACTTCTGCACTTATATATTATACCCAGCGTATCAACAAAGACATATTAATACACTTTTAAAAAGTATTTAGCATTTGGCGATGACTCTAAAATAAATTATTCATTCTTGAAGAAGGTAGACATACATATTATGAACCTTAGAATACTTGACGAGGAAAATACACTGTTAAAAAATACACCCCATCTTGTCATTTCCAACATACACTTTGACCATTAAACCTCAGGCTTAAAATGTCAAACATGAATATGTGTAGTAGTTACACATGGCAGACAGTTACATGAATTTATATACTGAAAACAAAACAAAAAAATATAAATGCACTTTACTGATTAGCAGACTTAAAATAAGTCTATAATATTGACTAAGATCAAGCGTCACTGTAATGAAATTGAATAATTTAAAATTGCTGTAATGACAATGAACACCTAGTAAAGAAAAATTGTAAACAAATTTCACCGTTTTGAAAAATAACATAATCCACTAATGTCTGCATGCTGTATCAACCCACCCCCTTTCTCCACCCGGTAAACACTGACTGTTCCCAAGAAGTAAGATAACAAGATGTATAGATGCAGCTGTAGTAGAACATTTCTTGCTGCCTTTTTTCTTGTGAAATGCTGCAGATCATACGTGAAACATTATTTTATATTTACTGATTATGACAATGAACAACTCCATAATTATTTTCTCCCAACGCTACTATGATGCCTGTTTTTGTTTACTGCATATATGCTTTTCTTTACAGGAGATTGAACTAGTGTGCTTAGTACTACTAGCTCTCCAAGTTAATATGGCATACTGGGCAGTTGTATGTCTAGGATCTCGGACAAGATTCTACAGCCATGCACTATGCTGCATACTAACAGTTTGTCATGTGAATGTCCACCGAGTGATCCCAATTGTGTCGTGAGTTGCATCCATGACAGATTCCCCAGTGCCAAGGGGTGTACACTGGCTTCCAGATCAGCCAGTTAGCTTGACTGACTGGAGACCAATGTAGAATGCAGGTTGCTCGACATAAGAATGTAGTGACGCCTGACTAGCTCTGCAATTGGTGATGGAACGGTGGGTGCCAGGGTCTGGCAGTTATGGCATGAGTCTTCGGGCAACAACTTTCAACGTTGTGAGAGAGGTTCAGTGTCGAGCATTCTTCGGTGAACTACATCGGTTTAGATATCGATGACATCACTGTATGTTTTCGCTATCTTTGATGGTACTGCATACCAGCTTCCTGACTTTTTGCTGTACAACTGCATCTACCTATACCGAAGAAAAAGTGACAATTAGCATGGCTCTGATATGTGTGATATTTTTATACGTGACGACACATTTATCAAAAGTCAATAATACAGTATTTGTATTCAATTCAACTATAACTTATACCAGTGTCCTTGAAAAAATACGTGAATTATCAAGCATTGTTATAGTGGTAGGGTTTCATTGTCTTTGTGTTGCTGATAGTCAGTGGCAGCCAGCTGAGTTCTTGCAACATACACCAGGCACTTGTTATGTACAACACAAGTTTGTGATGAAGTAATGGTATTGAAAGCCTTTTTAATTTTTTCTGCAACAGTCTGTTGATACACTGGCAGCAGCATTTTACTTGTTTAAATTATGTATGAATCATGAGGACTGTTATATATTTTTCATGCCACGTATCATCTTTCTAAATTATTCTTTTTTATCACTATTTTATATTTTCACAAATAATTTACATTACATTTTCATTTCACATGATAATTAAACAACACCTGAATAAGGTTAGTTCTGCTATTGAGTACTATCCAGTCCTCAGGATTGCTCAAAGCACTTTACTGGCTCCCTGGCAGACCTGTTAAATCGAAAACACCACCTTGACTTATGTGGGAAGCATTAAGCTGAAATTAATATGCGAAGACTATCCACCACTGTCTGTAGCAGGTACACTTCATACAGCTGAGTAAACTGGAGCAATGTAGCATGCAGTGATTGTATATGTAATTCTCAGTCACATGGGGATGCCCCTGTTTAGTCTAATTATTATTTTAAGTTCAAATAAACATCTTTCTAAGTAATCTTTTCTCATTGGTTTACATTTTATGGGTATTAAATATTAAAAATTGTTGTTAAATACACATAATTATTTAGTCACTAATTTTGTGAGTTGTAAACATATAAGGCATGTATAAACTACAACTAGCATTTGATATCACATGTACTAACTAGTGTTGTTTTTTTGCAACAAAGAATCGTGATAAAAGTAACAGTTTTTTTTTATATGTACCTGACATTTGTTCAACCTCTTCCTAATTTTTGTTTCTATTGTTGCTTTGCATATTATGTGCATGTGATGTGTATGTGATATTAAAAATTATTACATTATGCATATCGAGTGCTTTGCATATTATGTGCATGTGATGTGTATGTGATATTAAAAATTATTACATTATGCATATCGAGTGCATAATTGTTAAAACCAATCACATATGTTTGCATATCTTCCAATTATTATGCTATGATTTATATATATATATATATATATATATATATATATATATATATATATATGCAAACGTTATATATATATATATATATATATATAACGTTTGCATAGCAGCATCAATTAATATTAACGTTTGTTTTAACTGTCCTGAGCTGCATCCAGCCTCAGGAAGTGACTGGACACGTGAGCTGCCTTTGCTACGAACACTGATGCTCGATAGAGCCACCACAGATCTTGTCATATGTGATGGCTGTGCTAATGAAACATACTTGCACTGTATATAAGTTCATTAAGTTTTCAAAAATTGAACTGCAAATTAAATGTAGGATGCAATTTAAATATATATATATAAATCATAGCATAATAATTGGAAGATATGCAAACATATGTGATTGGTTTTAACAATTATGTTTTATTCTGACCAATCTTAGGGTAGTTACACCATCTTTGGTTGATAAGGCTTTTGTGAAACTTTCAATTGCATCCTACATTTAATTTGCAGTTCAATTGTAGTTTAATGTTAAGATAACTCACCTTTCTTTGTATAGAGACTTGCTCTTTTCCTCCTGCTTCTTTCCGCACTGGGTAAGTATTCCTCTAGACTCCCCAGTGTAAATTTGAGTAGTTGGTGCATACCACCATGTACGTCCCTATACATGTTATTCTGCAGCAGTTTCATGCTGAGCTCCTCTTTATTAACCTGTGAAATGAAAAACAATGACATTATCCCAAGTTATGTTCAATATGTGACTAAGATAAAGTATAGTGGGTTTGGAGTAAGACTGCTCATGATATAGAAGAAAGCACTGTGATCAGGCTGGGCTGGTACCCCCGCATCCCTCTCGATAGTGAATGTTACTCCAAGGGTTTGTGCTGGTTTTTATGAAATATAGAAACACACCCTCCCATCTTATGTAAGGTAAGGATGCATTTTATTTACCCCAACAGCAGAAACAAATTATACAGAGAGTGCGGCTAGTGTAGTGATTAGCACATCCGCCTGGCATGCTAGTGCTCTGAGTTCGAAACCTGGACCGAGCAGGCATGATATTTGGTGTAAAAATCTGGCTTTCAAAATTGGGGACTGTGTATCCCTCGTGACTCGGTGATCACATTAATGTCAGTTCCGTCTCAATTTGGGACGTAAAAGAACCACTGAGGACGACAAGCACCCTGGTAGTGACCACCCTCAGTGCCAGTATATAAAGAATGAGACCTCATAAGACCATTACATTGTAACCACAATACTAAAGACTAGTCAGTTAATAGAACATTGCCAAGCGCTGGAGACAACTAGAACTACAAAATATGAAAATAAATATTAAGCTACAAATTTTACAAAAACAATTTACATAATTTCAACAAAATACAAAACAAATCACTGTGTGATGGGAGACTCCACACTATTATTATCTTTAAAGTTTACTAATATTCACTTAAAAACAGCCTCCCCCATTCATGACATAGACGCTCACGCTTCATAGACGAGACTGGCTGCACTGGCCGTTTTATATACATATTAGATGGATGTATACGTTGCTTTCACTGAATTGTACACGTTATACTTATAGTACGAATAAATATTATTGACAGTTTTCGAAACATCACGAATTATCGCTCACACACAGTACCAAGGAACCAACCTACCTGACAATAAATTCGCATTTTCTGCCAGATTGCTTGGCACTTCGTTTCTTCCGTTCATCTATGAGTTCTTTTAAAGTCCAACTTTGATAAAACAGCTCATAACTTGGGTGAAAAATGCTCGATATAAGTATTCTGTACACTACGTCGTAACGTTGGTGACTGACAGCGCAGGCCTGACCAAAACAATTATATAATTGCTTTGGCCTGACTTGCAAGGGATACTTCAGTATTTGCAAGTTGGTGTAGTTCGCTAGGGGGCAGCACAGCTTAGCTGTTAAGGTCACTGAGTACAATTTGTGCCAGATAATCGTTTCGAAAACTTCTTTTCGAGAAAATATTTGGGAGAAAATTTTTTGGAGAAAATATTTTGGAGAAATATTTGACCAAACACCATTCTAGTGAATTATTTGACAACAATCTTGCTCAATGACAGCGTAAATGGATAATCGAAAGTCAGAATTCGACAATCTCGGCGTAAATGGATAATCGAAAGTCAGAAATCAACAATGTAGCATTGTGGAATTATGGCCCTAATATCGTTCCATAGTTTTGCATTGCAAGGAGCCCTGGCTTGCGAGGATGCTATGACAGCAGAGTAACCCTTGGACTCCACCAGGTCCTAGCTTCCGTGGGTCAACTATGACAAGCATACCCTTCCAGTGTCTGTTGCGTGTATCAACCATATAGCGATTGGAAACAACACAAAATAATAGCTTGCTTCATGGCAATAAAAACTGACGTTTTCTCCTCACTTTTATCCAGGCGTTAAATTTTATCCGGGTGATGTTTACGTGCATATGTAAGGCATAATATTTTGCACCAGTAGATCACGTAGTGATAAATAATATCCAGTAGTTAAATATGTTTCGTTTGTTGTCGTATTACGAGCGTTAACGTTAGAGTACATAATTATATGTTGTTGTTTCAGATTTGTGACCAAGTATAAGAGTAAGTCACGTGACGTGTGCTTGGAGAGGAAACTGTTTTACGACAGAAATTATTTATGTCTGTCGGAACAAACATTTTATAATTTATGTTTATATATATATATATATGTTATATATATATATATATATATTATTTATATATATATATATATATATATATATCCCTATTGCACAACAATGTTTATTGTTATTGAGATAGCGTGTTTTTAACATCGACAATTACATAATAAAATGTATGTACAATTGTAGAGATGTTGTCAATGGGCCCACGTGGACTAGCTGGGCTGAATCACTGTATATTGTAAAATTCTGACTTTTATATATGTGTGCGCGCACGTGTGTGGGTGTGCATGTGTAAACCTAGAGTTTACGGACAGTGTGTTTTCACACGTGTCACATGCTCACGTAATATCCCCAGTGAAGGGTTTGTAGAATTACCCCAAGCACACTTGCTGTACCCACACACGTGCGCCACTTGGCAACGTAGCTGTGGTTGTATCCAAACTGTTCAAGTAATCATCGATAAACTCTTCCTGATACGCATGATTACACAATACGTCTGGACTTGTTAGCATATCAGCCAGTCTGCTCGATCTTTGTTTCAAAGGATCGTTCTGTTGTATGTTGCGTAGGCAGATTTGTTATTGCTTTTGAAGCGTACCACAACAACATGGTTCGGTGTTGGCTGACAAAACAAGTAGGGTATGATTTTCGTATTTGGAATTTCCTCACACAATTTTGCATGCAGGTAATGAAGATTACATGTATTTCCCTTTTCAATTTCTTCTTCTGATCATTAGTCACCGCAAACGTCTTCCTGGTAGTAACTGGGATTGGAAACTGTTTCTTTATATTCCATTTCTAACTGTAAACGACCGTCCTACGCTTTGTGTTTTGTCCTGTGAGAAGCTGCTTGTAATGGTCCAGTTGCAACTTCTTAGCGATCATGTTCCCTGTTTGACTCCTTTTCAAGTGAAGTCCGAAGACCAGTGTCTGCTTTGTTTTGACGGAGCTGTTTTACACCGCTAACAAAAGTGCTGTGTGACATACATGGGCAGCGTAGGCCTTTTTCATTTCATGCATTTAACGGATTGGTGCGTCATTCGTCAGATGAACGTAGGCACACAGCGTAGTCTAAGCATACTAGCGTTTGGTAGAACGTTGATTGTGGAAGGCATATCATTTAAATAAAAAAAAACATCCTGCTCCTTCAACCATGCAGATTGGAAGTATTGCACGGTAGCTGTTTCTCCAAGGCCCATGCACATTGTCGCTGCTCCTCCATCTTCTTCCCCATAGCAGTCACCTGCGTGTAGGTAGATGACTTAATTGTTCCTGGGAAAGTGTTCAGCAGATGGTGCAATACAATTGGTTGCTCATAATTCTTGTGCAACTTGTTGAAGTATTTGTGGTACTTTTTCTTAATTACATTTTCACATAACGATATAACTAATGGCTATGAATGCAACATGTAGGTACCTATAGCATAGATTGTGAAGGGTTAGCCGCGTATAACTCTAATATAAAGGTACGGCCCAGAAATGCATTGGCAGGCTCACCTAAAATCTCCATTGCACCCCCTTGACGCTCCTCATAAACCACCAACTGCACCCCCTTTGAAGCTTTCCAAAAACCTCCAACAGTGTCCCCTTCAAGGTTCTTCAAACCTCCAATTCCACCAATATCCCTTGAATTGAAGCTCATCAATTACTCAAACTATAGTCACCAAAACAATAAAAAGCACCCCTTCCCCAAATATTGGGGGGCTAATCCGATCTCCACCGCCCCACCAACCAGCAAAACTACCCCCCCCCCACTAACCCCCAGTTCTGACGCATTAGAAATTGTATATGGTAGTTTAGTATACTGTAAAAATAATGACTATTTATTACAGTCATTGCATGCAGGAAAACACCTTCTCATAACTGCGTATTCAGCGTCATCTCGTGTCCAGCGTCACCACCAAGTGTAATGTTTATATTTCTCCAAACGTGTGTATAACGTTCGCCCAAATTACATTAAACTGGTATGCTAGCTTTTTATCCTCTTTTCCAAATGTAAACTGCGAGCTCTTACATGAAGTAAATTTGTTATAAAGATATTTACAAACATTAACTTTCTTACACAACTATGTATGAATTGTTTTTATTTATAAGACGGGCAACCTGTTCCTACACATCAGTTGGGGTACCAGTGCTAATTACTGCACCGATATATATTTGTAACGACCTTTGGCCAATTTGGCTTCTTTAGCGTCATCAAGCAACTTAGACATCTGAGTTTTTCGCAGTACAATTTACTCGTATATATCAACGTCATTATTATAGCTTATTGATGTGTTCACACATCGTTTATCAGACTAATATCGCTGTAAATAGTATTGCGTTTTATTTACCGTATTCACATTCGTTTCTGGTACAATTTCCTCTAAATTGAGTAAACATCGATCAACTGCTCGCAAAACATAGTGTGTAAGAGTCTGAAAAGGTTCGGAGGCGTCAGACTCTGATGCAGTGACCATATTATTGGATCAAGGCGCTTTGAGCGGTGTTTTTTTCTTCAGTTTTCGTTATTTGTACTGCCATCGACGGAGTTATCGCCGGGGGTAGCTGGTAGGCATAAACAACAGAAAAACGGTATTCGTTTTGTAGGTAGCCTTTTCCGTTGATGACGATGGACACGCAGTCCAAATGCCATATTACATTTTAAAACTTCAATGTGGTATATGTTCATCAGATTTATCTCAATCATTTGTTTTAGGATTCCTTCGTGAACTCTGTAAGAAAAGAATACATGTCGAAATACCCAACAATAACAAAAATATATTTATGTAATGAATCAATCAGTACCAATAACGTTGGACGCGAAGTGGTCTGTATAGAAAATACACTGTCATTTTTTATTTCTCATTTTTAAACATGGCTTTTGTTCCTGTGCACTCTCAAAGCTTACCTCATTTGCACCATGAACTCAGAAATGAAACACACAGCACTGATTCTGTATGGTAGCGCTTCTAACTTTGGAAACGTCAATTGGATATGTCATTGTATCCGTTTTGGGCTCTTTGCGCCCATTGTTTCCTCTTTTAAAAATTAACAAGGCGAACAAAATTATATCAATATGTCCTGAAAGGTCTTAACGAGACCAATCTATAGTGAATGTTTCATTAGCCTGACTTTATAATTCATGGTGTGAGAAACATAAGTCACGATTGTTGCCAATTGTACACATTTTTGGATTGCGTAGCTATAATAAGTGTGATACACTTGCAAACTTCCATTTTCAAACCGTAACAGGACGGCGTAATCACAGGAAAATGTGCGTTAAATGCGTAGGACCACCTCCAATCACAAATTAATTGGCGACTATATATATTTGTGTTTTTCACACCCACCTGTCTTATTTGTTTTCAAGGTAGAAACACATTAGTTGCTTCCAGTACTATTTAAATAAATATATAAGTTGCTGCCAGTCGCAAAGTGGATGTAAGTACAGTTTGAACATCTGGTGGGCGACCAACCCACAATGCCCCGCAGCGAGGATGGTCAGGCAGGTAGGCTGGACTTGTTTGGGTACTCTTATGTAGAATAATTAATTAAACATGAATTATATTTTATATATCCGCGTGTCACATTAAAACGCAGGTAAAACATCAGGAGGAATCACAATGCCTTATTACTGCCTATTCATGTTTTCTTCACATTGTGACATTTACTGTTATGTCCATTGGTCATGAATTCTGTTGCTTCAAACCATGTTATTTTTGTTCAGATATTAATAAATACAAATCAAAATAGTTTCTGTGTGGCTTGAAGTTTGTTTTAAACTAAAGTATATTTCTTATAAAATAGTTAATTTAAGTTTAAGTGTTAATTTAAGTTTTGTATTTCCCCTATCTTGCATGTAACTTTCTCCAGGACTAATAGACCATTTGTTCCACGCATAACGGCCATGGGATCACTATATTTCATGTCTCGTGAATTCATAACACAGCAGACATTTCACTGGAGGGGTATTATATTTGACCCACGAAAGCTATGACACTCTCACTGGTGGAGTCCAAGGTTATTTTGTTAGTGGCCATGCAGTAGTCCAAATTCCCTGCGACGAGGCCATTTTTGTACAGCGTCGCGACCGGTGGCTTAGGATTACGGGTAATTTGTAACTTTTGCGAAACGCCTACTTCCATTGCGCATGCGTAATAGCGTAGCACTCCGTTTTTCATTTTATGTTTTTGTGGTGAGCAAAACAGAAATAGGAAAACGGTTGATTTACCGTTTTATCGTTTACCTATTTTTATTTTGGAAAGGTGGAAATGGGAAAAGGGTTTGATAATTATTTTACCGATTAACCTTTTGAAGATTAGTAAACGAAAATAGCAAAATGGCTCTTTTTCCCATTTTCGTTGTGTAGTATTCAAAACGGTTTAGTAAATAACGGTAGGCCCCGTGATTCAGCGCCACTCGTTTTTCGTTTCTGCCCTTAGGAAGCTTCGGCTGCCTTACCGCTTCGGCTAGGCAGCAAAAGGTGGTGTGTTCGACGGGATAATTCGGTCGCACCGGCGGTATTTTGAAAACAAATTAGCCTCAATTATCCAGGCGCCGTGAAATGGGAAAATGCTGCCACCTCACGGCGCCTGGATTAATCGAGGCTAATTTGTCACCAAGGCCTGGATTATTAAAGGGAATAAAAACACCTAGTGCTTGAATTAATATTATATTACATCCTGCTATCTATTTCCATGTCCACCAAGGAAACAAAAAATAATTCAATGAATTAGAAATTCTACATTTTTGCAGCCGGACATTTTCGAATATGCATATTTTTGGCGCGCTTTTCGGGATGCCGAGATGTGACGTCACATATGACCCACACTCGCATCAGGCCGACCCTTTCCATGTATTCAGAGCATATTTACAAGGATAGCTTTCGGGTCGAAACGAGCGTCAAAATGAGTTATTGTGGGATATTCCGATGTAATACAAACACTAGTCATCATAGAGGAACAAGCAGTTATCTTACGGTTCCACATGAATCCAATTTTATTCAAAGCAATGAATGTGAATGGGCCTACAAGTCGACTAGGTTTCGCCGAGCTTGGGCTCGTTTTCAGAATAATTATATTGAATGCAACCAACGGGAGATAATTTACACCAATAAACATACATAGCAAACATATATTGTATCCAGCTACATAAAGTAACGTGTATAATCTCATAATATCACTAGAATATCGATGTATGAAGGAGGAGTTGTACAATTTATCATAACAACTTAAATCAGTCAGTGATTCCCCGTCGGTGCCGCTAGCTCAGTTGGGAAACGGGTTGGTTTCTTGTCATCTATTTTAAAATCGGGCGACGCTGGTTCAATCCCGACACCAAACCATTGATTTTCTTTACACTTTTTTGTTTATGTTTTCACGAAATCTGGGGTAAAGCCTTTACTCCAGATTCGGGTAGAGACGATGATTGGCTCTCAGGCCAATTAAGAAGTAATAAATTAAATAAGGATACACTTTTATCAGATAATACTATACTATAACAACTATTCAACATTCAACTTATATTGAAACACGTCACACACAAAATAAACCGACATTAAACTTTGTTTTCGTAGTTTAATGCCTTTTAAACACATGCATATTCACTAGGTGGCAGCTCTCATGGCTGTCAAAGATTCCGTATTGACGTTCGTTGCTTAAGCTCGAGCAGAAACAAAAGACTAAGTGTGAATAAACAGGATATAAATACAAAACAAGGACAAATTTAACTAAACAAAGTGCAATCGATGTAGCGTGCAACGGTCTGACTGCTAACTAATATATGTAGTCGCCAAAGTATAACCAAAACGTGCTGATCTTGGTGGCTTAAAGGGGAAATGAAACGATTGAACAACCACAGCCCAAACATAAGAACATACCATTTACAGTACATGTCACCATGATTTGACAAGTACAGCGTCACGGTATATTTTAAATAATTTTTCAAACGTAGCTACTATCGGCACAGGGCGCCGCCATCATGCTCCAGGAGCGTGTGGTTGTACATCCGGTTTGATTGGCGAGATGTCTCCCAAAGCTGTATACAGCAATTCGATAGGCGACGCAGCGTAGCTCTCAGAAAAACCGACGAAACGCATACAAACACATAAAAACAGAACAATTTAATGCACTGCGTGACTACTAGATATACTATAAGTGTTAGTAAGCAACTTTTCACATACTTCCACAGAAGGATTCCAACAGAAAAAAACAAGTTATAGATGATGAATTTGACGTGTTCGCCGGCGGCAAGATTGGCAAAAGTCTGCGGTGGTCACTTTCAAACGCCGATTGCAAGCCTAAATACGAAAGTGACGAGCATAAAAAGACATTGAACGTCGAAACATAATTCTTGGTTAAAGTCACAGGTCCATCTTCAGTCGATTTGTTTACATATAACTATGCACCGATGAAGTAAAATTAAACGAAATCGACCTGGAAGCTCGACATTATTGCCTTATTTGGAGGGTGAAGCGGCCCGTAGGAAATAACAAGCCGAAACCAGCTTGTTGTTGCCAAGGTGACTCGGCACTCACGAGTTCCGTCAGGTATCATTACGACCACTATATAGTCCCGCAGTTCTAGTTCAAAGTCTGCATATATACAAATATGACGTATTCAAAATTGAAATGTAATAAGAAATGTGAATGTGATAAAGTACAAATACGTGTGAATACTATGATATAATTGGGAATAATGAGTGCTTGTAATCCGCCGATTTAGTTTACGGCAAGTCGTGCCGGCGTGTTGCTACGTCTGAATACCGCAACGTCTACATCTACGAGTCTATGTTATCGACTTAGTTGCTGGTGGGGGGAATAACCTTCAAAATAATTACAAAAATAAATGTCAGCTACCGTAGCCAGTATAACGTTTTGCGAAATAGTGTTGTCATCTATTAATCAACATTAGTCACAGTCCGGACCAAGCCCTGTCAAAAATGTATTGTAGGCATTGTCATTGGAATGTATTAATTTAAAAGAAATAGTTAAAGACAAATATTATTGAAGTTGGACTGCTCAAATACTATAAAATGTAACCACATTTAATTAAGTGACATTACAAGTATTTAAATCCTTAAAAAGACTTGTTATACAGTCAATAGCATACAACAAAACACTGTAGTCATATCTGATATAATTAGTTATTGGCATAGTAAATAGGTTCACATCAGTCAACTAAAGTCAATCACCATGTAGGCCTAATACTAATTTGTGTCTCAAATATTGGCTTGTAACAATGGACCCTGAATTGATGCTCCAGTTTTGAGGCGACAATTTAGCAAGCATGCTATCATACCAACTTTTTTCCTGATATAGATTGCATGACTGCAAACACCAATGTATGCTTTTAATAACAAGGACATTGTATATAATTTATTGACTTTTGAATGTAAGCCTAACAAAAAAAAAGGAAATAACGTCACAGGAAAAAGCCACAAAGATTAATAAATATGTATTTTGTATTTATAAAGTTCAAATATTAAACACATTTGAGTGCACATGCATTTTAATCATGAAAATTAAAGATAACACACATATATCCACACAAAAAAACGTTGAAAAAGTCACTTGTAAATCGCACTTGTGCTCCAATTTTAATTAATATTTGCACGATTGTGTCATTTTGTTCATAATATATAACGGAAGTATCCAAACAACCATAGGGCCTAATACCGAGCGCAAGCTTCGAAGGATCCAGCGAAGGATTTAGCACGCGAAATGACATCGTCCCTCGTGGTAATACAAATGTTACTTGAAGTGCTGTCACGCCATCGAACTGTAGTGTCAACACATAAAGGAAGCCAGTGGTCGTGTCGCCAGTGCGACACTTTGTCGATGCAGTAGTTAATACTGACAATACTGTTGTTCCATTGAACATTCACCATGACCGTGGGTATGCAAAGTTGCCATTGCAGTCTAGCACGCCTTCTCCAACTGACCCTGACCATGGCAGTTCTGTCAATATAGACGCCCTTCGGATGTCCCAGTCTCACTATCGCCATCTTCAGACGATTCTGTCTGCAACAGCGAGAAGAGAAACATTGAAGCGAGTGATGCAGAATATGTTGTAGCATGTGACAGCGGTATCACTGATGATGACTCAAGCGGTTCTTACACTAATGGGAAAGAGAGAAAGTTTGTCATCTGTGAGAAAAACATCATTTCACTTTTCTGCACCTGCTAAAACACCAAACTGCAATAAACCACTTATATCAAAGCCTAGCATCACCGTGACTGGATTTGCAGTGGTTGTGACCACAGAATGTGTTGATGGCCACTCGTTCATGTGGCACTCGCAACCCAAGATTGGTAACATTTATGAGAGTAACTTGTTGATACCAAGCGTCCTCTTCCTGACTGGACATTCATTCACTGTGTACAATTTGGTCAACCTAATGAACCTAAGTGCCTTGTCACCCCGCCAGTGCTACAACATACAGCGGGCATACATACTGCCAGAGATAGAGGACATGCCATTCAGAGGCCATCATGTCAGCTCTGGCCGGACAGAGCGTGGTCGCATCAGACGATGTAAGATATGACAATCCTGGACACAACGCTACATTTGGCATTTACTTCATCATGGACACTGACAGCCAACTCATCATTGCTCAAGAAACTGTTCGGGTCACAGAGGTCAAGAACAGTTACTGGATGGAAGTGGAGGGCTTGAAACGCTGCTTGGACAACCTGACTGACCATGGGGTGAAGATCACCACACTTGCCACTGACAGACATCCCAGCATTAGAAAGAGAAAGAAATAAAGGTTGTTGCCTGCCAAGAAAGTTGAAGTTGTCCCTTTGATAGGCGCAATTGCCAACCACCTGTGGTATTGCGCATCAGCTTGTGATGGTGATTCCCGCTTGATGAAGGAGATGTGGATCTCGCTCCTCCATCACATCAGGAATTCCATTCATGGACAGCAGGCGCAGAGTTATACCGGAAGTGCAGTCATGCAACGTATACACAACAAGAAGTGAAAACAAGACTGAAGGTACAGAAGCCTTCACTGTCCAGAAAGCTATACTGGACTGTTGCCTACTGTATGATATAGAGAGGTTTACGAAGTGTGTTCACACTGGTGAACTGGAAAGCTTACATGCCCTCTTCCTCAAGTATGCACCCAAGTTCAGCCGTCAAGGCATCATAGCCAGACTCCACTTGGCTACCATTGACCACAACACAAATACAAGGTAAGGCTTGTGATATCAATAGTGTTAACATTTGATGTTACAAAATAATGTATCAGTTGCTTGACAAAGCTGCACACTTTAGAAATCCAGCATTGCATTAGGAAATAAACTGAAATGGCTGAAAATTCCTGCCTGTACTCGATAGCAAAACAATGTTAGGAATACAGTTTCGAAAATACAATCTCACTGCACAAGAGTATGCATGCAAACAACAGATAACATAATTAAAATTCAGGACATTTGTTTATTGTTACTTGAATTGTTTAATTATATATAAATGGAATTGGAATGGTATGCTTTGGAATTGCTTATTGAAATATAAACTGATGCATATATAAATTATATATATATATGATTCAATAATAAATATTTTAATGTATTATGGAATTGGAATTCCTTGGAAGTTTAAATTGAAAAGGATGGCAGAATTCGGAACCGATTAATAAATGACATTAGCCGTTTGATTTCGAGAGAGAGCGAGAGCGAGAGCGAGAGAGAGAGAGAGAGAGAGAGAGAGAGAGAGAGAGAGAGAGAGAGAGAGAGAGAGAGAGAGAGAGAGAGAGAGAGCATACAAGCAAGCTGCTATAGCCAGCTATTCTTCAGATATTTCTATTGTTATACTGATTTTAGATTTATCATTTGTTCAATCAGCGGGAAATTGTGAAAACAGCAGACAACTAGCTACGGTATCAGCTGCAGTATTCAAAGTCTGCTGGGTATGTAGTGAAGAAAGTGATGGCGTCAAAGGACTACAGCTTCCGAGGAGAAATTCTAGAGGGCATTGCAGCTAGATGCACGAGTGGCACAAAGCTGTGAAGTGTGCTCCAAGTTGCAACATCAAGTAAGGAGGTAACTCTAGCAGACCATGCAGGCATCGAAAAACCAGCAAAAGAGGAGGCTGTGGCAAAGCAAAGAAGCGGCTTTACGGAAAACTAGTTGTATCCGTATCAATTCGGTTTAGTGCCACCCAATTGATGACATCCAATTTCAAATGACAATGGATTTCTATGCTTAAATAACATAGTTTGAACATCACTGGCAGAAATAGATAAACGTTTTAGGCAAAGTGCATTCTCACTACTGTATAGGACCTCCTAAAGTAAGGAACATCCACTTAAAAGCTTGTATCCTAGTTGTGGTATGCAATGTATTTTATTAGACACTATTCTATGTAGGGAACTTTGGGTATATGTAATTTACTGGAATAGTTTAACCAAGTCTAAACATGTTACTTATAGTGAGTTTTTTGCAACAGACTACCATTCTCAAACATCACACTGAACTGTACATGTATTTGTTCATATGACTCACTGTACACTTTTAATGTGGCTTCTAGGATGTGTGTCACAAAAATGATAAGGGTCATTACCATTAAAACTGGACTGTTACCATCAAGTTTAGTAAAAGTAAAGTGCCATCTTACAACAAAATATATATATAGTTTAATCTGTATGTTTTAGCCAATATTATTAAAGTGTACTACAAACTAATGAAGCAGCAAAGGATTCAGCTATACGTTTTTTATATATTCATATTTCATTGTTAGTATTACATTTGACATTATCACAAAACAACATCTCAAAAAGTACTTAATAATAATAAGAACACTTATATAGTGCCATAAATCTAGATAAATCCATTTGGAGGCACTTGATAGATTTTGAAACTAGTACTACAAGTTTTGAATCTGTATCTTGAATAATAATACTTGTTTTCTTGACACATGGCCCTAGTGTTGAAAGTTGAAACCCACAATTATGTAAAACTGGAACTGTAATGGAATATTTTGTATGTAATAATTTTTGTATCACAATATTTGATCATAATGATGACCCAGATCATCAATAAACGTGTTACTTATTGATGTACTATATGTGCACAGGACTGACACAGACCCAAATTGTAATACAGTTAGATTAAAATGTGTCACAGTGTGAAGTGAATCAACTGAAAGAAACATTGAAAACCGGTGTGTGAATTTGACTAATGCATTGGCACAGTCTGCCATGTAGTCTTATTTATTTGTGAATTGTTTCTCCGTATGAATAAACTGTTGATATATTTCATGTTGGCTTCAGTATTACAAATCGAATTATGAATAGGGACATGCAAGACACTACAGATCACATTGTTGTTGCCAAAAATTGGATAAGAAGGCACCGAATAATTCATTCTTCCTTTTGGTCAATCTAATCTTACTTATCCATGGTTTTAATTTTCACTGTACACTCACCTGTATAGTGCAATGTCCATAGCTTAAATTTTCATAAACCCCATTCACATCTGGATACAGTGCAGGCTGGTATAACATGTCTGTTGCCTTTTCCAAGTCTCTCCCTTGACCACAACGTGAAGTGACGATAGGCGCCTAATCGAATCAATCGATATGTTCTGAAAGTTCATTTATTTGCATTAGTTGATAATAAACAATCGGTATCTTCTAATTATTGTTATACTGGCAAAACTGTGTTTTATCAATATCACATCATGAATTCAGTGAATTGGTTCATTTGTTTGTGAAGGGCTGTAATAATTATGATTGTAAGACTACATTTCATGCTGTGGTCTTGATAACACACACACATAATATACATAACATTTTTATTATATTAAAAACTCCACTTAAATATTTTTATATCAATAATACATTGCACAATGTCCTGATTATGCATCTATTAATGCATGGTAGTGTGCAATTTGTCTACATTTTTATATAAATTAAGCAAGTTGCTTGAACACTTATAAATAGGGAATTAAACAAGTGTATAAAAAGGATGCACACATCCTGTCAAGAATAAAAGTAAGTTTATTAAGAAAATGATCAAAAAGTGTTTGATGAAAATCATAGACATAGTATTTTATGAAGATTGAGTGAACCTGAACATTTGAGGTGGGAACAAGTATAATTACTCTATTTAAGTTTGAAAAAGTTATTGCTAGAATAATTATTTGATACCTGTTGAACTACGTAGTACTTACCTACTAACTATTGGTCGAATCAACGAGTCTGCACGCAAATCATACAATGACAACAGACCGACTTCCAAGTTCCAACATCGCCCTGTTGCCGTGCAAATCGTTTCGAAGTCGTCACTCATAATCGGTTTTGACACTAAATCTAATGCAGGCAAGGTCTGTCGTACGGTGCTGTACGGCAGCTATATCCCTACAGCACAGCAACTCGATGTGCGTCGACATTGTCATTGGGACGCAGTGTCCACACAAACACCATGCGACATTATTAAGTCGCGTAACGTCTTCGTCGTCGATAGACCAACTGTCACTGTCCGACTCCCACAACTGAACCTGACCCGGGGCCGGACATTATCGGACCGTGGATCGCACACTGTCACTGGGTGAAACCCGTATGGCACAGGCCCTTTGTATGTGTCAACCGTAATTTCCGAGTGACAAGTCGAACTAGACTCTAGAGTCTTCATCTGTCGTATCGATGTTCTCCCCAAGTGATACGGAAGTTTTAAAAATCACTTTTAATAACTCGTCTCTACCAAAATTCTTCGACGTTTTTGTCAACAAAATAAAAATAGTCCCGGTATGCGCGCGCATCTAATATTCTGAACTTTGCTTTGAAAACCCCGCCCCCTTCTGGCAGCTAAAATCTTCGTTCGGGAAGTGCGACTTTAACAACGATTTCATTGGTTATAAATCGTTGCCATTTAATTTCACCTTTTTATTTCGAACGCGTATACAAGTTATTTGTTGACCTATAGAACGCCTATCGTGTATAATAGGGCACCATATCTTTGTTTTCGTACAGAAATGTCTACTAATGAAGTAAACCGAAAAACCCCGAAATTTAACATTGATTAGATAGGAGTGAATCAAACCACTCGCTTGGAACAAAGATGGCGATACGCAGTGCTCTATAGCGACGATTTAGGCATCGAACAAAATCGTTTTTTTAGTTTGTCTTATAAATGAATACGTTTCTGTTAACATTAATGTATACTTATATAGTATATATTTAAATATGTAGCATGAAACAGCTGCATTTCATTTCCCCTTTAATCAGTAGCTTGTCGAACAGCTATTTTAGAGTCGTCGGTTCGAATCCCGTAGAGTTTTCGAAACTTTTGTTTGTGCTCATTTAGTTTAAGATTAATTAAAAAAAATAAAAATAAAACTATTTCGAGCACTATTTCGTAATTTCATTTTGTTTTCGAAATAATAATATAAATAATATACAAACATTCTGGGGGATAGACATCCTAACTGGCAGTGAGCAGACAAAACGCGATTCTGAGCCAGATTATCTTCTTGGCGAAGTCACGCAGCGAGAGTCGGTTAAGCGAGACTAATTAAAACGCGGCAAATCCTGACGATACGTCACATATATAACTTCATAAATTGATGACGCTTTTAATTCATGAGAATACCAGTGTTGCCATCTAGCGGATAACATTCAGAAGGGCAATTCAGAGCCAGACTATCTTCCTGGCGAAGTCACGCAGCTAGGCGATAGTCGATTAAGCGAGACTGAAAACAAATTCGCTGAAATTGCATCGTCGCCGAAGTAGTATCGTTGCCGACGCAACAAGTACGGGCGAATATTGGTCGTTTCGGCGATGTTGTTTTTTGAAAGTTTTCGATTATTAAATTAATTATATTCAAATTTCCGTGGTAAACGACTTTACTAAAAATTATGATTAGCAGAAATACATAATATAAACCTACTATTTGACATTGTACTATTATGTGAAAGTGCAACTCTTCCGCCCTTCGTAATGGGACATTGCACATTTTCAAATTTTCGTAGCATTGAATCTCCAGCACCGTAGTTTAGGCAATCGATGACTGAACAGACACGTCCCAGTGCAATTCGACTGAATTTAACGTTCTTAAATATCGGAGCGGAATAAGCTCTGTTTGTGGATTCATTTGGATTTGTTGTTAGTCTGCATCGTGTCATTTGAAGTGCGGCATTGCCAAGACGCATTTCAATCAGTCCTTGAAGTTTTGCTCGATCACTGTCTGTCATATTTACTCACGTGAGGCCGCAGGCCTTCAAATGCTACGAGGTGTTTCACCAATTCTTGCGACCACCACGGCAGACAATTGCATGTCTGCGACAGTTTCTGCACGAGCCAGAATAGTAGTCGAGTGTTGCTGGAATTATGTCTGGCATACGTCTAGCTATAACTGTGGTGTCACCGTCGTGAAGTATGTGGACACTTGTGTAGATTTTCTGGCATCTTGTTTTCATACCTTCTGCAAACATTCTTCTGTTTTCTGCTCGCCTTGCAGCAGTTTCTCCTGGAAACATCCTGGGAGAGAATGATACTTTCATCATATGACGAAATTGCGTTTGAGACAGATATTTCGTGTCGGATTGTCTCTGTGTCTCCATACCTGCTGGCATTGCATCTTGTACACCTCACGATGCTAGCGCATCACCATGTGTAGCAACATACTTGATTGCGATGTCATCTTGTGCTAAACTGTCGCCAATCTTTTTCCCAATTCTGTACTCGGACAGCGGATCTGTTGCTTGCACAATGGACGTGCAACCAGTATGGCCAGGACAGGTGACATTGACACTCTTGTTCCGAAGTGAATATCCTAATTTACACAGCTTGTTGTCCATCCAGAAAGCTATGATTTTCTTTCCACCGGTTTGCCAACTGATTGCAGTTCCCAAAGCCTGTGACGCATTCTGCCAACCACAGCTGTAACTGTTCTTGAGATTTGTGCAGTTGTACCGAACATCGACGCTTATGTTAATCGGAGCATCTTCTGGCAGACCACGCAGAATGTTAGTCACTTTTGTTTTCTGTCTTCTCCTGTGTAAGTCGTCCAAGGTTGCTTGTGCGGTGTCAGTTGCGACCTTCTTTGCAGTTCTCTGTAATCCCGTGCGACTAGGTGGTGGTGTGTCCATTGTAGCTAGAATGTGACGGATCTTTGTGGTCTCTATTTTGAATCCTGGAGACCGACGTGAAGTGCGACGTTCGTTGTAGCAGCTCGCTGACCATAACGTCCAGTGCCGGCTGCAGTGTACAGTTTGTACATGCGCGAATGATAGTCACAATGTATACATCGGAGTGATTGCTTCTAACAGAGACCAATCTGTTGTTCATGGTGTATTTGAAATTGTGGAGAAGTGCACGTCTCCTTGCTGGCGTGCTCAGTGTGACATTCATTCAACATCTGAACCATATTAAGCAGACGCATCTCGGTAACTCCTTGATTTTCGTCTGGCTGGAGGCAGCTGTCCGTTAAATCTGGGCATCGGTCTGGCCGCGGTCGTAGAATTTTGCTATTGCCAGGCCTGCCGTCAGTATCGGGTACCGTTAATAGTCCACCAGAAGTTTCTTGTACGACTCTTGAAAAGTCAGCCATGCCGAGTCGTGGCATCCATACATGACTGTGTGGTGTTTCTGTTGATTCACCTTACATTGATTCAAAATATGGGTGGCCTTGTTGGAAATCGCGCTGATTTCTCCTCATTCTTCCAACAGGAGGTGTCGTCCTATCACTGTGTTTTACTAAGTATACCAATATCATCATTGCAGTCTCCTTCATTGCAATAATGCAGAATAATCCCGGCAAAATCACCATTGAAAGAGACAAACCGTTATTTGAAATCACAGACTTCTAATGGGTCTGAAAGTCCAAATCACAGTGACAGAACTTGGGTGTGATAAGGGGGATGGGGAGAGAATCACATTAGTGAAGCCTCAATTTGGAAATATTTATCGGAAATGGACCAACGACTTTACAAAAGGGTGACTAAACAATCTTGTTTTGTTTACTTCAGCTAATTAAACACGTATGAAGAGGTTGGGAGCGACCCTAATGACATCTTGGCAGAGTGACTACTGGGAATCATCCCCTAGGCCTAGGCTGCTAGGCTGCTAGGACATAGAATCACCTGACTTGATCAATCACCTGACTTGATCAATACTCAATCAGGCAAGTGCCACAGTGTATTTAATGTCTACTAATTGGGTTGTGTAATACTGTGCAATTGAACTCATTAAGACGTCTAGCCTTTGAAGAATCCACACTTTAAAGGGGAAATGAAATGCAGCTGTTTCATGCTACATATTTAAATATTACTATATAAGTATACATTAATGATAACAGAAACGTACTAATTTATAAGACAAACTGAAGAAAAAAAACGATTTTGTTCGATGCCTAAATCGTCGCTATAGAGCACTGCGTATCGCCATCTTTGTTCCAAGCGAGTGGTTTGATTTACTCCTATCTAATCAATGTTAAATTTCGTTTTTTTTCGGTTTACTTCATTAGTAGATATTTCAAGATTTAACAAGATTTAACAAGATTGCCATCCAGAAAATTACTCTGGATGGCAGTTGGACAAGGAAGCCTTTTGGCTTATCGAGAGTCCAATACTTTTTATCTACATGTATCCCGCCTTTTTAAGGTGTGTGTCGATTTTATTTTTAAACATATTCACGCTACTAGCACCAACACAATCACGAGATAATCTGTTCCATTCATTTACAGTCCTTTGTGAGAATGAGAACTTTCTTATATCTAATCTACACTGCTCCTTTACTAATGTAGCTTCATGTCCTCTGGTCCTTCTATCTTTCTTAACTGAGAAAAAAATGTTTCTATCAATATTTTCATAACCATTCAATATTTTAAACACTTCTATGTGATCTCCTCTCAATCTCCTGGTCTCTAGTGTTGTTAAACCACATTCTTTTAGGCGTATTTCGTAACTAAGATCCCTCAGATTTGGTATCATTTTAGTCGCTCTCCTCTGTACTCTTTCTAGTATATCTATGTCCTTCTTGCGATATGGCCTCCATGCTTGTATACAATATTCTAAATGAGGCCTCACTATTGTTTTGTACAGCGGTACTATTAATTCTTTTTTCTTATACGCTATATTTCGCCTAATTAATCCAAGGATTTGATTTCCCTTTGACGCTGCAATTCCGCACTGCTCTGAAACCTTCATATCAGCACTAATGGTTAACCATTAGTCCTTTTCTTTTACAGTAGTACTTAGAACAGTACCCCCCATTTTATATTTTACCTCTTCATTCCCATGACCTGTGTGGAGGCATTTACATTTCCCAAAATTGAACAGCATTTGCCACTTTTCAGACCATTTGATCAACCTATCAAGATCATCTTGTAAATGCTGTCTGTCTCCATCACTTTTAATCCTTCTAAACACTTTTGTATCATCCGCAAAATTTAACACCTTGCTTGTTATATCATCGTCCAAATCGTTGATATATATTAAGAATAATATAGGTCCTAGTACTGATCCCTGTGGTACCCCACTCAATACCGATTTCCAGTTTGAAGCCTCCCCATCAACTACTACACGTTGTCTTCTGTCATTCAGCCATTTTTCTATCCAGTTTATTATACCATTTCCTATGCCATGGGCCTTTAGCTTAAGGAGTAATCTTTGATGTGGTACTTTGTCGAAAGCTTTTTGAAAATCTAAATATATGATATCTACTGGTGATCCCTCATCTACCCACCTAGTGATGTCTTCCAAAAAACATAACATATTTGTTAAGCATGACCTCGCTTTTAAAAACCCATGTTGAGATGGGTTTATCAAGTTATGTTTAACAAGAAAATCCACCATGTGATCTTTAATTAGTCTTTCTAATAATTTGCAAATCACTGATGTTAAACTCACTGGTCTATAGTTCTCTGACTTGTTTCTCGAACCTTTTTTAAATAACGGTATAATGTTTGCCTCTTTCCATTCTAAAGGAACCACTCCCTCTTCTAATGACAAATTGAAAACTGTTGCAAGCGGTGCGCTAATTTGTTCTACAATTTCCAATAGTAGTTTGGGCGGAATCCCGTCCACTCCAGGTGATTTATTATCCTTCATAGCCCTTATTTTCTTAGCTACCATTTCCGAGGTTACAACTAACTGTCCTAAATAGTCTGAATCTGCCCCCTTGAACGTAGCCTCTGGTACTGGCAGTGAACTAATATCTTCCCTGGTAAACACTGAACTAAAATACTCATTCAGGTCTTCTGCCATTAAGAATCCCTCTGATATTGTATTTCCAGCACTATCTTCTAGAGGACTGACCTTATCCTGAACTTTCTGTTTGCTTCGAATATACGCATAAAAACTCTTACTGTCATGTTTTATATTACTAGCTAATTTTTTTTCATAGCTTCTCTTTGAATTTCTAATTTCAGCTGTAGCTTGATTAAGTGCTTCTTTATAAATGTTGTAGCCTTCATCATTTCCAGTACATCTATATGACTTCCACGTCATTTGTTTATACTTAATTTTTCTAATGGCTTCTTTCGATAAGTGTTTCTTTTTAGACCGTTTCCCTTGTTTTTTGAAAGGTACAAATTTATCGACTATGCACTTAATTTAACTATTTAAGATATTCCAGCATTCGGTTGCTGTCTTATTCTTCAGTGTGTTATTCCAGTCTATCTTTGCTAAATATTTCCTCATGTCCTTATACCTTCCTTTGTGGAAATTTCTCCTATACTGCTTTTTATTATTCCTTTCTGATTTTACTTTGATGGTAAAATGTATCTGGTTGTGATCACTACTCCCCAGTGGCTCACATATCTTGACATTGTCAACTAATTCTTTCTGTGAGGACAAAACTAAGTCTAACACATTCTCTCCCCTGGTTGGTTCTAGCACATGTTGAGAAAGGAAACTATCTTGTACTAAAACTAAAAACTTGTGGTCCTCACTCCCCATACTCTGTAGAGATTTCCATTGTATATTCCCATGGTTAAAGTCCCCCATAATAATACAGTTCCGTTTGCTTACTTCCCTTATAGCGTTTTGTATTTTTTCATTCTCTTCTATGCTTATGTTTGGACTTCGATAAACTAACCCAACTGTTAACGTTGAGTTTCCTGTAACTATGTTACACCAAACAGCTTCTTCGCAATCTGCTTCTCTTTCTAATTTTATTCCATAAGCCTGGATAGATTCTTTAATATATAAAATAACTCCACCTCCCTTTCTTCTTATTCTATCTTTCCTAAACATTACATATCCTGTTAGTCCCAATTCGGCATCGGATATATCAGTGGTGGCCCACGATTCGGTTATACCTATTATGTGAGGGTCAATATCTTCTACCATAATGTTTAGTTCACTTCTTTTGTTTACTATGCTCCTTGCATTTAAACAAATGCATTTATATCCTGATTCAGAACAGTTTTCCAGGCTGTTCTTTGCCGATTTATTTCTGCTGTCTTTATCTATGCCTCCAGTTTCAGGCTTCTCTGTGAATCCCCCCTGCGAATCTAGTTTAAATAGATGCAGCCTGTCCCACTGTCAACAGATTGCAGCAAGTTCTCTGAGAAAACTGCTGCCCCCTTTCCACTTAGATGTAGGCCATCTCTCATGTACATATCTTCCCTCCCAACAAAGTATCCCCATAAATCTACGAATCCCACCCCCTCTTCTTTACACATTTGCTCAACTAGTGCGTTGATCGCCATCCTCTTGCAGTTTCTATATGTCGGTCCCCTTCCTCCCATTACTGGCAACATTCCTGAGAGGATAATCTGTTCTACTCTTGTCTTCTTTAACTTCTTCACTAACTGTCTGTACTTCTGAACTATCCCAGTTGTTCCCTCCCTCTCTGCGTTATTTGTCCCTACATGTACTAGTATAGACCCTCCCTTGCCATGCCCCAGTACCTTCTCTACCCTTTCAGTTACATGTTCTATCCTAGCCCCCGGTAGACAAACAACGACGTCCTCCCCCTCGCTTAGAGTCTTATCTGTCTTTCTCATAATCGAATCGCCCATAAACACCCTCTCTTTCCTCATTGCCCCCTCAATCACTGCCTCAGTGTAGCTCTTTCTACGGTTTGCATCTGTCTGGTTGTAATCTTGTTCCCCTGTCTTCTGCTCTCCCGTCACAATCTCTTCCGTTCCATTCTTTCCTGACGCTGTTTCTCTTGTCACCTTTTTTTACTGTCATCGTCCCTCCCGACTTCTCTTCTGTCACATGTACTCTCACTTCCTTTCTTCCCGTCATCTTTCCTCCCATTGCATTTCCTTCTCTCCTCTCCCGTCTCTTTTTCCCTCCTACCTCTTTCTCTACGGTCACTTTCTCTCCTGCCACCTTCACACCTGTCACATTTCCTGCCGTCGATCCTCCACTTTCTTCCCCTCCGATCACCTTCCCTCCTCTCAGTCTCCTTTCCTCGGTCTTGTTGCCACTACTCTGCTCCTTCAGTTTCACAGTATTCCCAACTTTATCCCTGTCGTCTCTCTCCATTCCGTCTGTCTTCTTGCTGATTCTCATCTCCATCCCCTTCACAATATCTACCAACCTAGCTACCTCTTTCTCCAGACATTTCACCTTCCAACACCCCACGCACTGAAAGGTGAATCCCTCTTCCTTGGTTTCTGTCCATGACTTCGTACAGCCGGATAAGGCAAAATCTACCCAACTGTGGCAGTCGTCGCACACCAAGTGTCTCTTTGCCTTGACTTGCCGCTTGCAAGGCGCCATATCAGAATTTCTTTGCCGCAACAAAGATATGGTGCCCTATTATACACGATAGGTGTTTTATAGGTCAACAAATAATTTGTATAGGCGTTCGAAATAAAAAGGTGAAATTAAATGGCAACGATTTATAACCAATGAAAACGTTGTTAACGTCGCACTTCCCGAAAGAAGATTTTTGTTGCCAGAAGGAGGCGGGGCTTTCAAAGCAAAGGTCAGAATATTAGATGCGCGCGCATACCGGGACTATTTTTATGTTGTTGTTGACAAAGACGTCGAAGGATTTTGGTAGAGACGAGTTATTAAAAGTGATTTTTAAAACTTCCGTATCAATTTTGGAAAACTCGATACGACAGATGAAGACTCTAGTTCGACTTGTCACTCGGAAATTACGGTTGGTACGGTTGATACACACAAAGGGCCTGTGCCATACGGGTTTCACCCAGTGTGCGATCCACGGTCCGATAATGTCCAGCCCCGGGTCAGGTTCAGTTGTGGGAGTCGGACAGTGACAGTTGTTCTATCGACAACGACGACGTTACGCGACTTAATAATGTCGCATGGTGTTTGTGTGGACACTGCGTCCAAATATCGACGCACATCGTGTCGCTGTGCTGTAGGGAGATAGCTGCCGTACAGCACCGTATGACAGACCTTGCAGATGCCTGCATTACCGACTATGAGTGACGACTTCGAAACGGTTTGCACCAACAAGGCGGTGTTGGAACTTGGAAGTCGGTCTGTCGTCATTGTATGATTTGCGTGCAGACTCGCTGATTCGACCAATAGCTAGTAGGTAAGTACTACGTAGTTCAACAGGTATCGAATAATTATTTTAGCAATAACTATTTCAAACTTAAATAGAGCAATTGTACTTGTTCCAACTTCAAATGTTCAGGTTCATTCTATCTTCGTAAAATACTATGTCTATGAATTTCATCAAATCATTTTTGATAATTTTCTTAATAAACTTGCTTTTATTCTTGACAGGACGTGTGCATCCTTTTTATACAGTTGTTTAATTCCCTATTTAAAAGTGTTCAAGCAACTTGCTTAATTTATATAAAAATGTAGACAAATTGCACACTACCATGCACTAATAGACGCATAATCAGGACATTGTGCAATGTATTATTGATACAAAAATATTTAAGTGGAGTTTTTAATATAATAATTTATATATATATATTATGTGTGTGTGTTATCAAGACCACATCATGAAATGTAGTCTTACAATCATAATTATTATAGCCCTTCACAAACAAATGAACCAATTCACTGAATTCATGATGCGATATTGATAAAACACACAGTTTTGCCAGTATAGTAATAATTAGAAGATAACAGTTGTTTATTATCAACTAATGCAAATAAATGAACTTTCAGAACATATCGATTGATTCGATTAGCCGCATATCGTCCCTTCACGTTGTGGTCAAGGGAAAGACTTGGAAAAGTTAACAGACGTGTTATACCAGCCTGCTCTGTATCCAGAAGCGAATGGGGTTTATGAAAATTTCAGCTATGGACATTGCACTATACAGGTGAGTGTACAGTGAAAATAAAAACCCTGGACAAGTAAGATTAGATTGACCAAAAGGTAGAATGAATTACTCGGTGCCTTCTTATCCCACTTTTGGCAACAATAATATGATCTGTAGTGTCTTGCATGTCACTGTTCACAATTCGATTTGTAATACTGCAGCCAACACAGGGCCTCACCCAGTGAAATTGATTGTGGACGGGCCCGTCCATGTAGTTTTTTGGTGCGGGCCAGCCCGTTCACGCCATTTTTACGACGTCATTGAAACTGCCGCGAAGCCAGTTACAAAATCTACGGAGACTGGTTTTGAAAATCGCCCACCCGGATCGCCTGGCCAGCTGCCCGACACACGCCAGAAACCGATTAAGCCAGCTAGGCCTCGACTTCCTAGGGTAATTGTCACCTAACCAATAGCGGTGGTTGCTTGAAAGGCAGCCAACACTTGCGTTGACTAAATAATCCTACGTGAGGTCAACGTCAGGGCGGGGAGATACAATAAGCACTTGCCGATTACGATGCGATCTTGGAAAACGGATGGAATTCCGCATAATCGATATTCGAAACAGAATTTGTGTTTTCAAACGAGAACTCGACAGTCCAGCTGACATAGCGAACTATTTTCTGACCACTTCGAATCTGTCTTTACATTAGTAGATAACCTTTTTTTATCCAATTATTCCCTCCTATCAATCCCACTCAATGACTAATATCAATGTGTCTTATGATGATGTCATCGGAGTACTAAGAACCACCGATGTAAACAAAGCATGCGGTCCTGACAATATTATATCAGGTGTAATCCTTAGGGAATGTGCTGCCGAATTAGCAGGTCCACTAACTATGCTTTTTAATATGTCCTTAAACTGTGGAACTTTTCCAACTTGTTTTAAAAGAGCAAATGTTGTTCCTGTGTACAAGAAGGGAGATAAAACGAAATGTGTGCAACTACAGACCTATCTCTCTCTTACCGCTATTTAGCAAAGTTTTTGAGAAAGTCGTATACGATTCATTGTATGAGCATGTGCGTAACACAATTTCAGGCAGCCAACACGGATTTGTGAGGTGTAGAAGTACAGTATCTAATCTAGCTTGTTACTTGAACGCCATTTCTGAATCTATTGACAACAAGAAACAGGTTGATTCTGTTTATTTGGATTTTAGTAAAGCCTTTGATTCAGTATGCCACCCATTGTTAATTCACAAGCTTAGATCATATGGCTATTCCGGGCAATGCATAGAGTGGTTGCAGTCTTACCTTGTCAACCGAAAACAACGCGTGGTTCTCGAAGGCAAAACATCTGACTGGAAGCCACTGTTGTCTGGTGTACCACAAGGTTCACAAATTGGATCACTTCTGTTTATCTTGTATATTAACGATCTTACTAATCATGTTAATTCATGTGAAATGTCATTGTATGCTGATGATTTCAAATTGTTTAACGAAATTACGTCGGTGACCGATCAGTTGGTGCAGAAGGATATGGACAGTGTATGTCTTTGGTGTGAGACATGGCACAAAATGTTACAAATCCAAAATACAGTACTCCTCTGACAGTTATCCTGAGCTTTGCCATCATTTTAGACTACCTTCCCTTCAACATCGTAGGCAAGTTGCAGATCTCATGTTTTTACACAAGTGTGTGCACTCCCAACTAGACTCGTCGTATCTGGTAGGGACTGTCCAATTTCACTGTCCTTCACGATCTCTACGAAACTACATCCCTTTTAGAGTTTCCAATAGCAGAATCAGCATTAGAAAACACTATGTTTTGAATAGATGTACGACTACTTTCAACACATTGTATTTAAATTATCCAACTTGTGATATATATTCAGGAGCTGAACCATTTAGCTCCTCAATTCAAATACATTTCTATGTATAGCAGATGTTTGCCTGGTATATTTGATGTTGATATTGTGTGATTTGTATGTCCTTATTGTTCTTGTTGTTTTTATTATTATATTATTGTTTTATTATTTATATGTATTGTTTCAGTTATCAGTCCTGTTACTGGGTCCACTGAACCTGTTGGAAACTGAATACATACAATACAATACAATACAATACAGCTCCGTAAACGCCGAAAGAGTAGAATTTCCAACACCATAAACGATACTGAGTTTATTGGCGACATTTTAAAACAAGTATCATTATTATGCAACGGTATTCGTTTATTTTGGTGGATTTATGACGCAGGATTTTTAAAACGCGTAAGGAAGATCGTTACGACTGTCATCAGTCATGGTGCCGCGCCGGTGCTACCTCGTGTCAACCGACGTAAACTGGGACGCGGGCGGAAGGCGCTAACATAAACTATTTCGCGATCGTTGTCTGGCTATCCGCTAAGCGCATTGAAGACGTGTTGCTAATTGAATGTAATTGTCACATCGTAGAACACGCATAAGTGTACATATTCCGGTTTCGAACACAGAAGTCGAAGGAATAACAACAGCCTAGGTTACGCTGGCTCAAACTGGTATAGCCCGCGTTTCGTAGTTCTAACCAATTCCGTTGGATGGCGTCATATATAGCCGTAACTAAAATGGTTGAACATTATCAGTGAAACTGCATCAGTGATTTGAACATTCATAATTGTTAATATCATCGTTTGTTTAATTTACATGTGTTAACTTATATATTAAGTACTGCTGTATTATAAACAACCAGGCATTTACGTTATTGTGCGACATGAATTATTTGATTATCTAAATTGATTATGTACGGTTGTTTTTGTGTTGCAAATATCGCACAAATAAGTGTTGTTAGAAAGGTTAACCACACAGTAAAACAGTATTATTTAGATGCAGAGATCATATGATATTTTAACTATTTGACAGAATGTATTATTTTTCAAAGTTAATTAAATAAAATATTATTTTTCTGAACAGAAATGGGCTTCTGTTTCACTTTTAAACAGAAAATACGTCATTTAACACAGAATTTGCCTTTTTGAAACGGAAAATCAGTGTCCCTATATATACTCATAGTTGCTACTATGTTTTATGAAGTATATCTTTGTTGTATTTATATTGTTATTACTACTTACATTTCTGATCACACATGAGATGTGCATTCAGTCATGTGCTCTGCCTTGGTAACTGGTAAATGGTAACATGTACTTTTAGTTTATTTTTATGATTGGACACATTAAGTATAATTGCCAAAATGTACCATGCAGGTATATATATATATATATATACATATATATATATATATATATATATATATATATATATAAGAAAGACCATTCAACAAGTGAACAGCTTTGTATACCTGGGCGGCACGGTGTGTGAGGATGGAAGGAGTAGTAAAGAAATACAGAGGAGGGTGCAAGCAGGAGCAGCAGCATGGAAGAGGGTAGAAGACATTATGTGAGACAGAAAACTTAAGAAACAACTGAAAGGAAAAGTGTTGGAAGTCTGCATTGTACCAGCCTATATATATATATAATTATGGGTTGGGAACACTGCCACTGACAGAGAGACATAAGGAGAAACTACAGGCAGCAGAAAACAACTGGGTCAGAAAAATATGTAGAGTAACTCGAGAGGATAGAAGGAAGATGAAGGAATTGAGAGAGGAGATTGGCATGAAAAAAACATCTAAAGAGGAAAGTAGCCGGTAACAGAATGAGATGGGCGGGACATGTAGTACATAGAATGGGTGAAGATAGACTGGCGAAAAGAGCGTGGAAAGTAGAAGAGGGTGGCAGACGAAGGAGAGGAAGACCAAGGCTGAGATGGAACGACAGCATAAAACGAGACCTGGGGAGGGCTGGCATGAACAACCATGAATGGATGGCAATTGCGGACTAGAGAGAGAGGTGGAAAGAACGGACAAGAAAAGTAGAAGAAGCTACCAAGTGACGTGGACCCCACCCCGCAAGGGAGCAAGGGAAAGAAGAAGATATATATATATATATATATATATATATATATATATATATATATATATATATATATATATATATACTCATACTTACATAGCATGTCATTCGATCGCGTGTCCGATCTCGTGCCAGACCGCGCTTCTTAGCATGTCGGGGCAAATTTGGACTGGCAAAAATTTGATCTTGGGTGAGGTCTTGAGCCAACATGAAATATATCAACAGTTTATTCATATGGAGAAACAATTCACAAATGAGTAAGACTACATGGAAAACTGTGCCAATGCATTAGTCAAATTCACACACCAATTTTCAATGTTTCTTTCAGTTGATTCACTTCACACTGTGACACATTTTAATCTAACTGTATTACAATTTGGGTCTGTGTCAGTCCTGTGCACATATAGTACATCAATAAGTAACACGTTTATTGATGATATGGGCCATCATTATGATCAAATATTGTGATAAAAAATGTACACATACAAAATATTCCATTACAGTTCCAGTGTTACATAATTGTGGGTTTCAACTTTCAACACTAGGGCCATGTGTCAAGAAAACAAGTATTATTATTCAAGATACAGATTCAAAACTTGTAGTACTAGTTTCAAAATCTATCAAGTGCATCCAAATGGAATTATTTATATTTATGGCACTATATAAGTGTTCTTATTATTATTAAGTACTTTTTGAGATGTTGTTTTGTGGTAATGTCAAATGTAATACTAACAATGAAGTATGAATATATATATAAAAAACGTATAGTTAATCCTTTGCTGCTTCATTAGTTTGTAGTACACTTTAATAATACTGGCCAAAACGTACAGATTAAACAAAAGTATATATTTTGTTGTAAGATGGCACTTTAGTTTTACTAAACTTGATGGTAACAGTCCAGTTTTAATGGTAATGGCCCTTATGGTTTTTGTGACACACGTCCTAGAAGCCACATTAAAAGTGTACAGTGAGTCATATGAACAAATACATGTACAGTTCAGTGTGATGTTTGAGAAATGGTGGTCTGTTGCAAAAAACTCACTATAAGTAACATGTTTGGACTTGGTTACACTATTCCAGTAAATTACATATACCAAAGTTCCCTACATCGAATAGTGTTTAATAAAACACATTGCATACCACAACTAGGATACAAGCTTTCAAGTGGATGTTCCTTACTTTAGGAGGTCCTATGCAGTAGTGAGAATCCACTTTGCCTAAAACGTTTATCTATTTCTGCCAGTGATGTTCAAACAATGTTATTTAAGCATATAAATCAATTGTCATTTGAAATTGGATGTCGTATCAATTTGGTGGCCCTAAACCGAATTGATACGGATACAACTAGTTTTCCGTAAAGTGGGTTCTTTGCTTTGCCACAGCCTCCTCTTTTGCTGGTTTTTCGATGCCTGCATGCTCTGTTAGAGTTACCTCCTTACTCGATGTCGCAACTTGGAGCACACTTCACAGCTTTGGGCCACTCGTGCATCTAGCTGAAATGCCCTCTAGAATTTCTCCTCGGAAGCTGTAGTCCTTTGACGCCATCACTTTCTTCACTACATACCCAGCAGACTTTGAATACTGCAGCTGATATACCATAACTTGTTGTCTGCTGTTTTTACCATTTCCCGCTGATTGAACAAATGATCAATGAAAAATATAATAGAAATATCTGAAGAATAGCTGGCTATAGCTGTAACATGCACACAGTAAACCAAACAGCTTGCTTGTATGCTCTCTCTTGAAATCAAACGGCTAATGTCATTTTTTAATCGGTTCCGAATTCTGCCATCCTTTTCAATTTCAACTTCCTTTTTTTCACTATACATTGAGATCATCTTACGCACATTAGATGATATGCCAGGTATTCAAGTAGGGGGATACAACATGAATCATTTACTATATGCAGACGACACGGCACTGATTGCTGAGAACGAAATATATCTACAACAGATGCTATATACAGTAATAAGGGAAACTGAGAAAAAAGGTTTGTCCCTGAACAAAAAGAAAACAGAAATCATGGTCATATCAAAGAAAAATTACATTCCAACATGCAACATGGTAGCATATGGCATTGTTTTGAAGCAAGTCCGAACGTTTAACTATCTGGGATCACTGATAACATCCGACGGTCGATGCAACGATGAAATTGAAAACTCAAGCCAAAACAACTTTTCACAACATGAAAAACATTAAAAAACATAAAAAATATATCAATTGAAGTGATAAAACGCGTACAGCAATGGTACACAGAGTCCATATTGCTATATTGATGTGAATCCTGGACAATAACCAAACGTTCACAACAAAACATAGAAGCCACCGAAATGTGGTTCTTAAGAAGAATGCTGCGAGTGCCATGGACTGCAAAGCAAAGCAATGAAGTCATCCTTAGGACAGCCAAATCAAAAAGAAAGATCATCAACAAAGTTAGAACACCACAAGCACGGTTTATAGGTCATGTCATGAGAAAGAAAAAGTTAGAACATATAGTAACAACAGGAAAGATAGAAGGAAAAAGATCCAGAGGACGCCAGAGAATAAAAATAATATATAGTCTACCAACGTGGTGTGGAAGGAGCACAACAGAACTGCCACAAACTACACACGACCGTGCGGTTTGGAGGGCCATGGTCGCCAACGCCTGTGACAGACATGGCACATAAAAGAAGAAGTCGAGCTTCCAGGTCGATTTCGCTTAATTTTACTTCATCGGTGCATAGTTATATGTAAACAAATCGACTAAAGATGGACCTGTGGCTTTAACCAAGAATTACGTTTTGACGTTCACATCATATTTAGGCTTGCAATCGGCGTTCGAAAGTGACCACCGCAGACGTTTGCCAATCTTGCCGCCGGCTAACACATCAATTTCATCATCTATAACTTGTTTTTTTTAATCCTTCTGTGGAAGTATGTGAAAAGTTGCTTACTAACACTTATAGTATATCCAGTAGCCACGCAGTGCATTAAATTGTTCTGTTTGTATGTGTTTGTATGCGTTTCGTCGGTTTTTTTTAGAGCTATGCTGCGTCGCCTATCGAATTGCTGTATACAGCTTTGGGAGACATCTCGCCAATCAAACCGGATGTACAACCACACGCTCCTGGAGCATGATGGCGGCGCTCTGTGCCGATAGTAGCTACGTTTGAAAAATTATTAAAAATATACCGTGGCGCTGTATTTGTCAAATCATGGTGACATGTACTGTAAATGGTATGTTCTTATGTTTGGGCTGTGGTTGTTCAATCATTTCATTCTCCCTTTAAGGTCATATATCATGTATATTTACTGTTGTCCATTAGAAAAAAAGCGAAAAAATCAATATAAATCTAAATGCAACATAACATCTGCCTGAATGTAATATGTTCCCAGAACACATATTGGACTTTCTGGAAAATATGGTTAAGTGTTCGTATATGTCGGATGAGAAAGTGTGTACAGTGTAGAGATATGCCAGATTAGAATATGTCCAACAAAAAAGCAGTGTTTGAGACAGGAGTGCCTCAAAAATATATTAATTTCACATTTGTTTCTCCAAAATTGCCATGTCTATTTGAGTTAGACGAAAAAAGTGCAGTGTATTTTTGAGAAATGATTTTTTTTTATACAAATTCACCTGCTCTGACATAAGTGCATTTGGGTAGTCAGATTTCCAGGTGTGATTGTAGAAGCTGTTGGCAGTAAAATTGTATATTTTTAGCTCATTTTACTATGCGGAAGTATATTTGGCAGCAATTGAGCTATTTGATCCTTTAGCCGGAATACTGCCTGGCATTTTACGAGAGCTAGAAATATTAGAGTTTGACTAAACTCGACCAGCATGTCAATGAGATGATGATAACAGCAGGTGAGAAGTTTAAGAAAATGTGTAGGTCACGTTTTCTTATAATCAGACAAAACGTTAACATGGTCGCCAATGGGAAAACTAAGGTTAGACTCTGTATAGCGAAGGTTAGACTACATGACTCTGTTTAAAACCAATCCTACATGCCATTCCCACGCGTCACGCACAATGGAATGTGCGGTTCCTTGCTGACCACACCATTATGCCTTTGTTAGACATCTGGCTATAACCACGAGAGGTCTGAGTGGGCTCATTACGCTGTTGCGTGTGGTCAGCATTAATGGACAGTTCGTGAGAAGTATCGATCTCCGCCTGTGACTCAATAATTATACATAAGCACGATATCCCCGCCGACAGCACCGAATTACGCAACTTACTGACTGTGTAATGCACCTCTTTTTGGGGTTGCACAAGGATTTTCATTCGAGTTTCTTTGGTACAACGAATTTAATTGGTAGAACGAATGCTAGGCCGGATACTGCGACATTTTTCAGTTATAATTAAGTATTTATAACATATCGGATGATTACTTAATTAATATCCATGTATATAATATAATGACAGCAGTGTATATATTGACGATAACTAGCGATAACGATGTGAAACGTTCGTACATAATGTCGTATGTTTGTCGGTTTGTTAATTTTTATTGTAAACCGTGTTCTAAACAACAAAAAGTATCGCAGCTATATCACAACATGGTATGGTTATTTTTAACAAATACATAAGGATCTGCTTGGGAATACTAATTTCCTTGCTAACGCAGTACAATGTGAAATTGCATTGATGTAAACGCTATCATAAAATGCATAGTACCATTGTGGTAAATCAACAAAGTGTTAATGTCGCAGTCGAGATCACACTAAACAAAACATACAGTAATATTACACAATGAAGGCGAAATAATTATAGACGATAATTTACAAAAAGCCCTAGTTCACTAGATCTATCTACTAATCGAGACAATATTTATTAATTACTTTGATTGCGTGTCGAATGTTCGGTGGTCGGGTTGAGTCGAGTTTTGGTGTAGAACGCCCCGACTGGGACTTGAATTAGGCAGGGAGGTGGGCCTAGGAGCCGACCCATTTTCCTGGTCGGCAGCCGTCTGCTTCCATGCGGGGTCCCACCGGAAGTAGCGCTCTCTAAAGTAACAAAATGCACACACGCACGCACGTAATCACGCGCACACGTACATGCTTGCAGATACACGCAAGAGCACCCACGCACACACACTCACATGAGCACAAATGTGTGTGTGTGTGTGTGTGTGCGTGCGCGCACACACACACGCGCGCCCACACACACACGCGCGTACACACGCAAACACACACATACACGAGCACACACGCGTGCGCTCACGCACGCACACACACACACAGACACACACACAGACACCAACTGGACAAGCACTCAAATGCAACGAGCAACGATTAATCACGGCATTTCTTAACGGCCCTTGCATTTTTATACCGACAACAGGGAATATCGCTTCGAGTCCGTCATACGGCTTGAATCGGTGTCAACAAGTCGTACTAGGAATCACGCACGACATGCTAAATTTGGCACCACTGTCGGAAACACGCTAATACTGTACTGATTCGATTATACTGACTAGAATAAACATCGTGTTTTGCTGTTGCATTGTGTATCCCATATTCCCAACCGACTGTGTTCCCGACTATTGTACTTGGGATTTGCAGTAACAAAACTGTCGCAGATGCGGAAGTTCTTCAGCAACACAATGCGGCTGTTTGCCGTACTTATTGATACGACTGATCTCTTTCACGTTCGCCGAGAACTGTTTCCGGGTGAGATCGTGTTTGATGGTCGCTTCATATACGCCCCCGCCAGGTATCGTGACGATCGTTAACTGGTACAGGACCTCGGTGACAGACGTGGTCCCCGACAGGTCCGCTACGCGGCCGTCGTTGTCCTTGCTGCCGCGGTAACGCAGGATCCGATCGCTAGGTGCGTAACGGACCGCTGACGTTATGTTGGCCAAAGTAAGGGGTTGACAGAGTTTACGCCTGATGTCCGTTAGTTCATTCATAAGCCGGACGATGGCTCTGGCCGCCGCCTTGGCGTTTTTGTTGTTTGTTGACACGGCCTCCCAGGCGAGACACACGCACCAGTGAGCGTCGACACCGGCGTCAACACACGTTCGTTCTCGCGGGATCTCCTTCAGGAGACTGATGCCTCGTTGACGGATATCACCGTAATTCCTAGACGAGTCGTACTTGAGTATATCGAGGAATGTCGCATGGATGTCGTAGGGCGTCGCCAGGCGAAGCACGTTCGTGCGCAAGTTGCGCATCACTTCTGGGTACTTCCGTTCGAACGATGCCGGAAACCGGAAACCCATGTAGGGCATGCGCTCTTCGTACTTGCCCTGCACGGACTGGCGCGCGCTGCTGAAGCGAGCGCCATGGTCGGCCATGAGGATGAGCAGTGTGTTGTCAAAGTAACCGCTCGCGTTCATGACGCGCAAGAACGACACGAGGTCCTCGTCTACCAGCTGCAGGTCGTTCAACCCGTCATGACTCAGCTCCGAGTGGAACAGGAAGCTGAACTTGGGCTTACGCGGGTACATGGTGAAGAAGTCTCGCACCCAGTTGAGCATGTTCACGTGACGCGGCACGGAGCCGAGACAGTAGGGATAGTGGCGGTAGTATTGGCGCTCTGCCTCCAGGTAGAATGGCCGCATGTAGTGGTCGACCGGCTGCTCCCGGAAGCCAAGCATCCGGTACTGGAAGGTGCCGTACGCGGCCCCGTCCTCGCCCCACTGCGTCACGTAGCCGGCGTCGCGGAACTGCTTCCACACCCACGGGTGTCCGTCGACACCGGTCGCCCCCGAGTGTCCGCGACGTGCCTCGGGGAGCTCCATCTCGTTGAGCCCCGTGAACATGGGCAAGAGGGCCTGGGGTGTGCCGTCGCCGACGATGTTGTACGCCTCGAGCGCCACGCCGCCGAGTGCCTCCGTGAAGTAGCGATGCGTGCGCGGCAACATGCGCATCCACGACATGTGCGAGGTCGAGTCGAAGCCGAACATGAGCACGTTGAGCGGCAGCGCTGCCTTGTCTGGCTGTCCGGGCACCGGGCGGCGCTTGTGCACCCGCGCGTCGTAAGCAACCCCCGAGATGAGGTGGTCGCGGACGCTGCCGTCGATCGTACGACACTTCGACTTAAAGAAGTCGCTCGTGATTGGCCGACCGTCGCGCATGTCGGCGACGGTGGCGCCATCTACCACCTTCATGTCGTCCGCCTGGCGCACGAGCGGCGTGTAGGCGCACGTGATGACACCGTGAGACTTCCGGACCTGCGCAGAGATGCGGAACGTTCCGTTTTCCACGTAGACCCAGTTGGGCCCGGCCTGGGCGCAACGAAGCGGCGGCGGCTTCCTCGCGTAGAGCGCCTTCAGGGAGTTCGGCCACAGCCTTAGTGTCGGGGGCACGCACGTCTGGCCCTTCGTGTTCGCCGAACGAATGAAGAACGGCATGTCGGATGAGATTGCCAGCTCGCTACCGAACAGCACCTTCCAGCCGCCGGACTGGAAGAGCATGAGGTAGAAGAGTATGGCCGTCATGACGCACACCCCGCTGACGAAGACTCGTCTCAGAGACCGACAGCACGGACGTAGGAGTTGCGCCATCATAGTCTTCTTGTCGACCATCAATATCACCACCGGTTCTGAAGGATGAAAACAACATGATTTCACGTTAGAAACACCTCCAAAGGAAAGCATGCAAACGAGCCAAGTGAATATATAACTATATAGTTTTTGTCCGTCTTCGGCTGTATATTGTTCATTCGAACGTTGAAGCTACAGATAGACATCGCTAAAACGCATGATTTTGATTAGAGTAGTCAGGGGCAGCGCGGTCCCCTTAGGAAAACTTTCAGAATACCCACCATTAAACTATGCTATCGTGTCTTTAATATGATATGTTCATATCATACACATGCAATATGTGTTACCCATAGGGAAACTAAATTGAATAAAAAACAAACCAGATGAGGTATATATATGTATACGAGAAGTTGCGCGGGTACAAAACGGTCCGTCAAATTACCTTTGCGGTTTTCGCTTCTATGAACAAAACAGTGTTTGAATTATGCTGTATGTGTACAAATAGTACTATATTAAGCTATTCTGATTATTAAATTTAAATTATAGATAACTGATAATAACTATTTTGGAACCTATGTACGGGACCTATTGTTTTAGGATGCAATTTTAGGTTTTTGGTGAGTCTCAAGGTTTTTTCTTGTGAGCCTCAAGGTGGGCATCAGCTCCCTATATTCACCACGTTCCGGTGGTAGTGTTATGGTATGTAGGCTAGCTTATTTGTAATAATGCAGCATTAGCACAACAGTGTAATGTTTTACACATTATACAGCACGTATAATAATTTTTTTAACATAATAACCATGTACACGTGTACGGGTAGGCGGCCGTCTTACCGCTCATGCCAAACATGTGTCTTATATATCTTTCAAAAATGTTATTGTCTGACATGCAAACTGGGTTATTGGGATATCATTATGTCACCGATTAACTTCGTGATTTCCACAGTTAAATACTTACTTGCACCAGTTTGATTTTTTAGCAAAATATTACATCAAACTGCATAAAATATTTCGAAAACGATTACATCTGTCTCATGGTGCTAAGCTTCCTGGATGGTTATCCGATATATGTCAGCATCATTTTGCACACGATGTTATGACACGTGGTGGGGGCCTGTCCTACACCAAGGGGCCACGCTGCCCTAGTCTATCCTAACAAATCTGAACATTGCTATCACGTAACAAATTGCAGCAGCCAAATTAATACTTGGATTAGTTAATTAACCGGGACACTGAACAAGGACTGCACGGCGTGGTGGTACGTATAAAGGCAGGTTCACTCGAGCGGTTTGTGTAAAAAGGTAAGTTCTTATATAGCGCAGTATCCAGTTCTCAGGACTGCTCAAAGCGCTTTACACTTTACTCCCTGGCAGACCTGTTCAATCGAACACCATCTCGACTTCTCTGGGAAGCATTCAGCCACGCTGCAATTAATGCGCGAAGACTATTCGTAACAGTTTGTAACTGCTATATACCACGATGTCGGGAAGGTTTAGTATACTGTCATCGATTGGATGGTTGAGTGAAATGAGCCGTAACGTTTGCAGGGTCTGCTTGCTCATCTTCATTCGTCGTGCTTATGGCAAGTGGCACACGCTATATCCTTCCGACACTGCAGTATTGTTTGTTATCTGGCACCTGGACCCACACACACACACACAACGTAAGCACACACGCACGCGTTCACACAGGCACGCACGCAAGCACGCGCGTGCGGGTACATCGTGCACACGCACCGCACCTGCTATGTAACACGGCCACGTTGCACCATATACGATGTGGCTTATGTTCATTGTCCGTTCGTGTGACGGTACGAAGGAGGGCGATGTCAACGGTGCCGCGCGCGTTAATGTGAGGGTGAATGTGAGTGCGAGTGTGAATGTGAGCGTGAATGTGAGTGTGAATGTGAGCGTGAATGTGAGCGTGAATGTGAGTGTGAGCGTGAATGTGAGCGTGAATGTGAGCGTGAATGTGAGTGTGAATGTGAGCGTGAATGTGAGCGTGAATGTGAATGTGAATGTGAGCGTGAATGTGAGCGTGAATGTGAGTGTGAATGTGAGTGTGAATGTGAGCGTGAATGTGAGTGTGAATGTGAGTGTGAATGTGAGCGTGAATGTGAGTGTGAATGTGAGCGTGAATGTGAGTGCGTGTATGCTAACACCTATAATATTAACACGCTAACTTGGAGGCAGTGTAAATGCATCTTCTCCGAAGTACCCAGATCCACGCGCCTCTTGTTGTCTTCATTCCCTTCCTTTGACCATTGACCTGTGATCAACCAACTGGCGATGTATTAAAAGTGTGGTTAATTAAAGTTTTTTCTTTTTATGTACGACGGATTGAATGGTGAGACATTGACAAGACGGCGCTAGTGTGGCGTACATTCGATATACCGCGAATTTATCATCGCTAATTCCGTAATTGGCGACAACAGAAACGGTTATCGGGAAAGTGTTAAAGATCAAACTACTGTAGGTCACCTGGTGGTGATATCAGCTATCTTTGGTCTGTTGCTTCATGGGTGTGTGGGTGTAAGCTAGTTCGTATTTCAAAGTATTAAGACGTGCCTGGGGATTCATGGTGATATCATACCTGGGGGGTCACTTTGAACGCACACTGTCGTCGAGTAGCGTCGAAGAATTACACAAGAACTATAGAATGTATGTCGACTACATCCGGAGCCTGCGAGGTTTGGCCGTGGACCAATCACAGTAGACTTAACAACTAATATGCGGCCTAGTTCCGGTTCAGGCTTTCAGTAAAAACAGAAATGTGAGTTTTACTAAGAATATATTGTAACAATCACTCCTAAACACTCCAACGACGTTAAACAGCTCGTTTAAACCAAACCCATCCGACGCGTCGTAGCTGTCACCTAACCAATAGTCAACGCTGGGTAGTTAACTGCGGCTTAACATGAGTCAAGTTTTACGCAGCAAGCAAGCTTTTCATTGACTATGGTTACGGTTCAGATTGTTGTCGCCCTTCGTGATCTTTGTTATTGATCCGTGACCTTTGTTATTGATGCGTGACCTCTGTTATTGATCTGTGATATTTGTTATTGATCCGTGATCTTTGTTATTCGTACGTGTTCTTTGTAATTATGTTCACATAATAGGTATATATGGCGACAACGTCTACAGCAATTCGACCATGGTGTTTGAATAGACAATTTTGCAACGCTGCATATCACTGATGACTAGAGGTTCTTAGCCGTTTGACTACATTGCATGAACCTTTGCTTTAAGTTGACCAATAGTGGTAAACTATCTGCGAACAATGAAATCACATCACCGATATAAAAGTGGTAGCTCCACAATTATAACGGAGCATAGACTAGGAGAAAGGATTGCGCCATGTTTGACTCGATTAAAAAAGTAAACTAGGACGAACTATTGGAGCCCCGTGTCACTTGACGTTTTTGTTTAGTGTACATGTGGTGGCAATCCTAACTCCAGAGATCACACATTACGTTTAAGAAGTACTCTAATAAGCTTACGACAGTTGACTATCTCAGCTTTGCTGGCATATCACATGAGTGCATATACAGAATGTACTACCATTTCCTTTGTAATGACATCTCCATGATACCATACATGCCCTGAGACATATTGTGCGTAAAATTAAATTGCAATACGGTGTTGCAACAGTATTTTGTTCCTTAGAGTAATATATAGTATAATAACGTCAGCAAATTGGGAAACAATGCTACCAAGAGTGATCAGATAGTTTTTAAATTGTCGGATAAACAAACTAATTGTATCATGTCTTGTGGTATGGAGACCAAAGTTCCCACTAACACTGAGTCGAACCTACTGTTAAAAACTAATGTTAAAACCACACAGACAACAACGTTCCCAGCTTCAGTCGCTGGACACCAAAGATAACACACCATCAACTGATATATGCAGTGATATGTAAGATTTTCTTTAATCTGCTTGTTGATCTCCGCACCTATAATATTAATTTAATCAACTGTAGAGAATTTAGAACGATAACACACATAGGATAAAATATATTCTGAATGTTATAGTGCTCCGAAAAGCCAATTTATATGCAAATGGCTATAGCTGGGGTGGGGAATTGTTAACATTTGAGGCCATCTGGTTTTGGGGAGGCAAGAACTCTACACAGAGGGTCTTTGTTCAGAAGGTTACTGTAAATTCACTGGCACCCTGCCAAGATTTCTAGACCCCTAGACTTGGGAAATTACATAATCAAGGGACGGCGTCTGTCCCAAGGCAAAGTTTTAGCTGTATATAAGGAGGGCTTTAATTAGGATCAGGGCTGGCTGTTGGGGGATGCAACCAGACACTGCGAGGGAGCTATTTGCTAGAACAGGCCCGAAGATGCATGCTGGAGCTGTGTGTACATAACACAGGCCAGTGATGTATCATGGCGACTACTGGGGCACACTGCCGGAGGAACGTTTCTCGTGAAGCATTGTCACCGAGCGCCCTGCGAGAAGTACTAAAAGACTCTCGCAGTACACCCGTGACAATCAGTTAATCGCAGATTTGGTGAGTAACTCGGTTGTTGTATATAAGCCGCCGCCGTCTGACTTATCGTTCTGACACCTATAATTCGGTTGCTGTATATAAGCCGCCGGCGTCTGACTTATCGTTCCGACACCTATAATTCTGTTGCTGCCGCCGTCTGACTTTTCATTGTGACACCTATAATTCGGTTGCTGGATAAGCCGCCGCCGTCTGACTTATCGTTCTGACATTTGTAACTTAGCAGACATAGCCGTATATTGTATATTATATGTATTGGTAGGATTTTCCGCATATAATAAACTGTGAAAACGTATAACCTGACTTATTATTAGTACGACTGAGTGAGTGAACGTGTGCCCGTTTGCTTCCCTGCCGACCGCTCGCCGCAAACGCTACACAACATCATATATCGCTAGTTGGGTGATTATATTTATTGAAAAGAGTTTCATAAATACCTACTGTCATTATCAGAAGGCAGTGGGCGACAGAACGATTATAATATCAAAGGTCAACTTGGCCTGTAGTCTGACAAGTTGCGGGTCCTATGACTGATTTGAAGTTCCAACAATCTCGTAAGCAAACGGTTGCTATATTGTCATAGGAATATTTTTAATGATGTATGGTTACTAATATTGCGCAGATATTAATTTGATTTTCAACGAACAAACAATTTTCGAAAATTGTTGTACTATCGTTCGTACATTGCTTCCATAATTAAATTTTTGTTGGTTATCATTCGATTACAAAACCATCTGCATGGGTGTCGGGAGGTGAGAGTTTGTTCAAATGCAAATCGATGGTACGAATCGTATTTCGAAAATAGTTTAACCAAAAAACTGGCCAGGGAGGGTGGCTAGAACTGTTACTTATAGTCGAGAGTAAATATATGCACACAAAATGCGGACGTTCCTTGACCAATTCGGAATTGGCTCTGGTATGATTGATTTACTCTCGGCTGACAGTATGATTGATTTACTCTCGGCTGACAGACATTTACTTTCAGCGGACATGTTTTGATACTTTCACCGTGCTGATAATAACTATATGTTTTACAAATGTTGGTGAAATTATGTCAAATGTCTGACAGTAAGTCGTTGATTTTGGTACGCATGTCAAATGGCTAACTAGTATGAACAACACTCCTGTCGGTATCCTAAAAGAAAAAACAAAATGGCGATCAGTTGTAATGTTAACAAGGTGTCTCACCATACGAGGCTGTACCTGGAAAACCGGTCAAACCAACGTATAGAAGTATGAACCGAGAGCCGCTTCATACCTGGTCGTCTCCTACGTACTCGACTGATTTTAAAGCCTTCACAAAAACAACAATAACTCAAGAATAGAAACACAGTTTGTATTCACAGAAACCAATAAACAGTTACGTTGAACGTCGATGCATAGGTTAATGGGCACGGTTTGTGTGAGACGTCTTACACCCTGTGCATCAGCCCTCAACGCGAACGAGTATGCCTCGAGTCGAATAACCTTCTGACCGATCTCTGATTCAGAGACGAATTTCCATATGCTTGGAGTCATACCCATTTGAGCCAACTTGAAAAGTAATCGAAATGACACGTACTGTTAATTAATTATTTGGATCACATTTCATCTCGTTCTTTGCGGCAACTTAGATACACTGTACCATGGAATATACATTATTATTGATAGTTGGTGCTTTCTAGGCGACCAAAACGGCCACAAAGTTGCGACAAAGATCCGTGTCGCATCTATTTCCTAACCAAGGCTACTCCTGTAATCAAACACACATGGACCTACTCCCATAGTTGAAAAGTGCAAAGATTATTAATGTCCCAAGTGGCGTGTTGAACTATGCCTAGTGCAAGGCAATAGAAACAGTGCGCAGTTCAAAACACTATATATATACGGTAGTGGTTTGAACGTAGGTTGGAAATACTACCTTGGTATAGTGTTTAACCTAAGTTCAAAACACTCTTGCTATGTTACAATTTAATCAACATTCACGCATTTGAACCTCTTACTTTTGAAGTCTTTGCATTGGCTTCCTGTACGATATCGTATAATATTTAAGATCTGTACCATTACTTACCAGGCACTGTCCAATAAGCAACCATCTTATTTGCATTTATTGCTTACTCCTGTAAGAAAACCTATCCAGCTTCGATCATCTAGTTCTGACCTACTTTTTGTTCCTAGAGTCAACACTAACATTGGAACTAGGGCTTTTTCTGTTGCTGCACCAATTCTTTGGAATATGCTTCCTCTTAGCGTTAGATCAGTTGAAAATATTGCAAAATTCCGTCGTCATTTAAAAACGTATCTTTACAACCTTGCTTATCCACCGTAGCTCCCTAGCGCCTTGACCCATCTGTTGACAACTGGAAAACTACTTATGGATTTTAAGATTGACCAACCCTTTTGTTTTGATGCGCCTCTGAGGCTTGGTTTCCAAGGATTTAGGCGCATTAGAAGTGATCTTATTATTATTATTACTTGTACTAAAACTCTGCCAATGAATTCGACGGTAACGTCGGCTTTATCTTTAGCCAGAAATTCCCGATGCTCCATTTTCCCCAGCAATCAAGTATAACGTACAAGTTCACACTGAATAGTGTAATAACTACAATATAAATATAGAACGGATAACTGATCCAAAATGACTAGATATTATATCAATAATGCCCCGTTATCCACCAGATAAAGTAGCCTATCTCTAAATAGTCTCGTTATTATATTCATGCAACCTGTCATGGGAGACCACCTGTGTTGAACGACCATTTTGGGGTGTTTTCCCAAGACAGACATTTCTCCGCACCCGCACCTACAAAAGCTCAATGTCAGTAACTATTCCGCCGATGTGCACAACGCTACCTGCATGCTGGTTGGTCTGCTTCACCTCCAACGTGACGTCTATGTCCTCTTTTTGGTGTCCAACCACACCACGTCTGTTTGATCCAAGGTAATCTTCAGCGCATGCGTCTCAAACATCTTCCATTTTCGCAACGCTTCTTGTAATTACTGTGGATATTTCACACAAGATTGACAGATTTATCAAAACTCCGCGCAAGCCAACCGGGCCCGTGACTTGCGACAGTTGCGAATTCGACAGCAGATCCACGGGCCTTGGGCCAGTGTGGTATAGTAGAGTAACTCCATAATAAATTGAAAGTACTATTTTGGCCTTCCATGTGGTATTATGACCCCCGTTTATTCTGACACCTAATTTGACCAGTACTTACTGGATGCACTTCAAACATTTGACTTACAACAGCATGTCACATTCCCTACTCATATCCATGGGCATTAGCTCGACTTGTTTATCACCAGGTCAAACTGCAATAACATCAAGGCGGTATCTGCTACTGATGGATTATCAGATCATCATACTGTAATTATTGATCTGTGTCTCAGAGTCGAGTCGAGACCAGCACAACAGTGTATTACTTTCCGACCGATACATGACATTAATATATACCTTCTTCGTGAGGACCTTGCAAATTCAGATCTCTTACTCTGCCCCCAAACAAAGCAAAATAATAAAAGTTCGTCCACCGTCACCATGGATGTCACTAGACATAGTACAAGCAAAACGTCGCCGTCGATATTTTGAAAGAATTTGGCGACGTACCCGTTCATCTCTTGATCGGATCCGCTATAGTAAGCAGTTACATCTGTGAACCACATGTTGTCAAAAGCAAAATTAGACTATTAGACGAATTTAATATAAAACAAATTCTGAAAAACCTTGCCAAATGTGGAAATCCATCAATAGTGTCCTTCATCGGGAGAAGCCAAAAGTATTGCCTGATACCTCTTCATTGGATACATTATGCAGCATATTTTCAAAATATTTCACGGATAAGATTGCTTACATTCGATCACGTTTTGTTGTTAATGACGTTGATTACAAGTTTACTGAACAGCCGATTGTTGATTATACACTGCAATGTTTTACACCTGCAACTACAAGTGAAGTTCGCACTATCATACAAAAGTGTCCTAACAAATCGTGTGGTCTTGACCCTTTTCCAAAATTTCTACTGAAGAGTTGCATTGATCAACTGGTTTATCCTATTACAAATATAATAATTATGTCAATGCAGAATGACGAATTCAAGCAAGCTCTTGTCAATCCTCTTATTAAAAAACAAACTATGTGCAAAAATTACCGTCCTATCTGAAATCTGAATTTTATGTCATAAGTATTGGGGAAGGTTGTTGCAAATCGACTCCATGACCACATTTATTCACAGCATTTATAAAATGATCTACAATCTGCATATACGCGATTTCATTCAACCGAGAGGCTCATACACAATGACATTGTATGCAATATGGATAATAGCAAATTGACTGCTCTCACCTTACTAGATCTATCAGCTGCTTTTGATACAATATATCACGACATTCTTTTACATCGCCTTCATAGACATTTTGGTATATCTGGCACGGCTCTTCGGTGGTTTAGTTCATATTTATCAGACCGATACCAAAGCATTAACATATCTGGCTCACTGTCTTGTTCAGAACATCTTCCATTTGGTGCTCCACAAGGTTCTGTCCTTGGCCCTGTTCTGTTTAGCTTATACACTACATCCCTTAGTCGAGTCATAACTAATCATAATATAAATCATCATTTGTATGCTGACGACACACAGGTGTATATATCACTTTCATCAGCTGACACACAGACATCTCTATCAACTTTAAATGACTGTCTCACCGACAACTTGCTGTGGATGGAAGCAAGTAAATAAAACTAAATCCAGATAAAACTGATCTAATTATGATTGGCACAAAACAACAACGAAACAAGGTTGTTAAATACTTTCCAGTTAAATTGCTTGATAATGATACAGTTACTGTTCGTAATCTAGGTGCTATCTTTGACAGTGATTTCAGCTGTAAGCAGAACATTTCTCAAGTATGTAAATCCTGTTTCTACCATATACGTGATTTCCAGCGAATTTGGCGTCATTTGTCTTTATCTACTGCTAAAACAATATCAGTATATCTAATCAGCAGTCGTCTTGACTACTGCAACTCACTCCTAAACGATATTGCTAAAAAGGACTTAGCTAAACTCCAACGTGTACAGAATTGTGTAGCACGTGTAGTACTAAACGCACCTCATTTCTTACCATCTCTGCCCCTACTTAGACAGTTGCATTGGCTTTCAGTTACATATCGAATACAATTCAAATTAGCCACTATCACACATCGTACCCTTTCTACGTAACACACATCGTATTTATTTAGTCTCCTTCGTTTTTCTGATATCCCCAGGAATCTCAGATCATCAGTTTCACAACGACTTTTTGTTCCGAAAACCAAGCTTAATATCGGCAAACGTGCTTTTTCTGTAGCTGCACCTAAAATATGGAATTAACTCCCTATCGCTTTAAAATCATCTGAGACTATAAATACCTTCCGTAAAAAACTAGACTTATTTATTTGAAATTGCATTCCCACCCTAACCTTCGGCGATTCCTTGCTCTAATGACGACTCTTGCTTGTCCCTGTTAACGATTTTGCCCAATGATTTTTGCATGTTGCGCCTCTGAGCTCAGAATCCTGGGGATTTAGACGCTATAGAAGTTTGTCATTATTATTATTAATATAAATGAATGCACATTTTGCATGGCACGGAGCACCAAGTGCTCCTTTTTGCTCTTTGTAGTCATAAGTTCATACGTTGTTCTAGCCATTCTCTCATGATGTAACACGTACAAGGGCATGAGTATGACTTACTATAACTTCACTCCACGCACATCTTTTATGTATTACTTCCGAGTATAGCCAGTTAAAACGCTCCTCTCTTTGGTGTGCTTCTTCGCCGGAGGGAAGTACAATAACATACATAGTGGCTATTATTACTCGTTTGGGATTTAAGTTCTGTTATAACGACCAGTCCTCGAGCGTTCTTTCTTTGTACCAACAGTCCCAGAATAGAACCGTAATTATACTGATAGTGTAGTCATTTTGCAACTAGTTCCCTTCAAACGGAACTAGTTCCTTCCAAACGGAACTCTTTTGACCTTAGCGGGGGTTGAGGGTGCACCCAACGCACCCCCAGCATATGGACGGTCCATTGGATCCCCAATCTACCCACTTAATAACTAGCCATACTTGATTGAGGTATAATCTTGCTAGGGTTATCACATGACATCCACCATGCACTATCGACTTTTGTAATTATAAAAGGTCATTTTCATTACCAAACAGTTTGATTGCCACCCAGTCATTTTTGGAATAACTTCTTTGGAAATACATTTTATTTGTCCGCAAAAATAAGGTAAAAAAATTAAAGCAGTTAAAAGATATATATCCATTTTAATCGACAAGACGCTGTTTACGTGCAATGCGACACCAAATGCTGACTTAAAATGGAGGAGGGAGTCAATACACTAATATAGTATTTTAACCGGAGGGGTTAATACATTATGGGGGAATACTCTCTTACATCCCCGGGCCCGCAGTAATATCGAACACTGCTAGAAGGTAGGAAGAATGTTCTTCTGCCCTTTATCCGACGCACATCTGTCATAATGTGTCAAACAGCCCTATGATACCGAACCCTTGTAAAACGCCTCAATTCTGTAATATCACCAGTGTGTGGCTTTCCTATTGATCACAACTGTCGATGCCCTGCAGAAGAGAGCCTCCAGCCATAGATGTTGACCCAAACCTCTTCCTTTTACCACCAGCTCAATATGAATATATTTAGGACAGTTGGTAGGTATACATTGCAATGCTTCTGTGCACAGTTATAATGTTATCATTGCATATATAAGTTTTTTGTACATGGCATTTTAATTTGCAAATCTCCTTTGTCGTACTGTAACATAGACAGTTCACATTCAAGGTCATTACCTTATTGGTCGATCAGTTCAATATGGGCTTTGTGCCAGGCTAGTATGTAACAATAGGCCATTTCAAACAGCTGGTCTACATTTAAATCAAACTTCATGTTAAGTGGTACATGGCCTGAATACCACACGTTGTCGACAATAGAAGATTCCAACACCTTCTGTTCTATTGCAGCCATGATTATAAACTGATCACTTCTGGAGCTAAAACAGTTTTCACTTCAAAGAAGCACATGGCATTTGCGCATCTGGATCGTATATATGCACACACTAAGATTGTAATCCAATACATACTTCCTCAAAGCAAATGTTCGAGAGGTGCACTCCTAACCAGGTATGTGTTTGTGGTACACCCGTGATATGTGATCTTTGTGACTGGTCCGTGACCTCTGTTGTTGGTCCATGATCTTTGTCACTGATTCGTGATCTTTGTTATTGATCCGTGATTTTCGATATTGGTCCGTGATGTTAGTAATACGTCCATTATCTTCATTATTGATCCGTGATATTTGTTGATGTTTCTTATTGACAATATCAAGATGTGTTTAGACTTTCGCCTGAGGATGTTCTTCGACCAGTAGGCGAAAAGGGTAAAAGGTGATTAAAAGATTGTCGGTGGAACGTTTTCGAAAACGTTACGGTCAGTTATGCCCAATTGTGCCCCCCCCCCCCCGTACAGTTTATTGTGAATACTTAACTCATACGTTTATGGTCAAATATATGATAATTTAAATAAATCGCATTTTGGATATACATGTACAATTAAACGATGACATATGTTTGCGGTGGATTTTCCTTAAGCGCTCTAATTAATTGTGACTGGTCTCCAGATCGCTCAGTTGGCTGTTATGTACATCAATGGAATGTGCAGCCGCGTGATCTAGCAGAATTCACGCCTCTCCTCTACATCGGTTATTGTGTGCCGGCGAAAACAACAATAGCCTACTTATTATCGTCACCATACCATGTATTATTGGTTTCCTAAGACGATGTCAGATCGGCGCATCACTTCGCAACTGTTCATCGTTGAAACCGAATTTGTCCTTACCGTTTAGTCGCAGCGTTGACAGTTCCACCAGTGGACTTGCATGTACGACTTACCCGCAAGTCAGTATCCATGTAAGCCAGTGTCGATGTTAGCGGAGAGACACGAGCGAGTACGTCCGTCGAACCAAACGAGTGGATGCACACTGCGGGAGGTGTAGGACAATGAGCAAGCAAGAAGAGGCGGCGTGTCGATCGATAAGTAAAGAGCGGGGATTTCTTTCGACACCGTCATATCTAGGGGGACATATATACATTATGCAGTCGCACAGGGGACCATCTCCATACGTCATCCATCGCCGTCAATATTTCGCTCGGCAGTGTAAAACCACGCACAGTTTACGGCGCCACTCCTGGTGTGACGTCAGAGAAGCCTGTGCTCCACCGAAAACGATCCGCCATATTGGTTCCACACTATATTGGTGGAGTTGTGCGTCAGGTTTGATTGTATTACGTTTTTTGTGACTTTCATGGTAAATCTGATTGCGTTTGGTAACTGCACTGTACACTATACTTTTAGGTGCTACTTGGTGTCATGTTTTACCGTGAGTACAGCGAAGATATAAAAGAAAGGCGTACTACCGTTGACAATCTACTCACAATAACCAATGTCATTACACCGAATTTCGTATAACGGACAACGGCCGTTGTGTCGGCTGTTACACATAACTGTCAACGACAGTGGTGTCGGCTATTATACACGCGTTAACGCCTTGTGTACGTACTGTCATATAATACATAGTAGACCAACGCGTCGCTTTGCGGCCATCTCGCGGAGATTAGAGCACGTGCGTCGCCCATGCAGCGCCTGGTTTCATTTATTACAGAATAAAATTACTAATCAATTCGTGTGCCTGCATGGGCCGACGGTGTTCGCCACGCAATCAGGAGACAGGGTCGGAGAGAGAACGACGAGAACGTCGATCGCTAAATGGCGCAAGCGGTGGTGTTGTTGGTTAGGTCTCCGGCAGAATATGTTTACAAACTTTTACAAACTTACAGGCAGTCTTCTTAAAGGAACAAGCAACCCTAAGGTTCAAAATCCCCAAAAATTCCACATACCATTCAAGATAGTGTATTCTCACATCATGAATTTTTTTTAAATTTTGTATGAGTGTTATGAACCTTAAAACTAATCTTAAAGTGTACATTTTCACTGAATATGGGCGCTGCCATTGTTGCCCAATTCATGCCCAATTCACGGGGAATAACGCGATAGAAGGCGTGAGTATGACGTAGGCTATCCATCTCCCTTAGCGATGCAGGCGGGACACAAAGAGTAAATAGTAGCGCGCTCGGCCCACATCGACATTGTTTGGATTGCTTTATTTGATTATGCAAATCTACTGTAAGCAAAATGCCTGAGTATCAGGCATACGGATACCAAAATAAAGCAGGAGAAGGTGCAGCGAAAGGAAAGAGATTCTTTCAAATTCCAAATGCGAAGAAATTCCCTGTGAAGCGCGAGCTGGCGATGAAATGGCTTCACAACACTGGAACAGGCCACACGGTGGACAGATTCAACCTCACCGAAAGATGGTTTGCGAGGACCATTTTACCTTGGACTGCTTCAAGACTGATTTGGAGCACAGGTTACTTGGATTACCTGAACGACGACTCTTGAAAGAAGATGCAGTCCCCACTGAATTTGTCCACCGAAAGAAAACCCTGGGGCCGGGCAGTGTTGCTGTGGCACGCGAAGAACGGTCTCGCAAAAGGGACGAACAGAAGGTATGTGATTATCTATAAATACTATAATGTGTATGTGTTTTTAATACCATTCACTGTACAACAATGACTTCGTGTGTATTAGTTATTTTAATGGATTATTAAAATATACACCGCGCGACGGTCGACCGGAATGATCTGTTGGATACTCGATTTGTTTACATGTGATATTGAGCGATAATATAAGCTTCGTCATACCAAGTAGAAATTCGCGATTGGTTGCAGTTTCCCTGGTTAAGGCGTCGTCATTCTTTATGAATTTTTATATTGTGTGGAAGGAAAGGATGAGGCACATATAGATTAACTATAGTCGTGTCATATTTGTGGCCGTGTTTATATATATATATATATATATATATATATATATATATAACGCTGTAACGCGGCTAAGCCTAGGCTAACGGGATTGATGGATGGATGGCCATCGCCATGGCATTGGTCTATCCTCGTTGATCATTAGGATTAGGGAAAGTAGCCAGTGTGTAGATTATAAACACATTTTATTGTCTTATTTCAGACTATTCTCGACTTGCTTAGTCCAGCCCCTGGCGTTGCAGAGATTGACCATGGGACACAGCCAATACCAAGATATACCCAAGGTATGTCATTCTGAATATAACTTTGTTCTGAATATCCTATATTCCAATAAACAATCAGTAAGTGACCGTCTTCAGTGCACATATTAATATTTTTCATGTGAGTGACAGTAACGTAGGCAACACTTATCTTATAAATAAATCAACACGCAGATGATATTCCACACAAAGAACTAGACGGGAGAAATTTTAAAACCAAATGATGAAATCAGCTAAGTGAACATTTATTTTTCACCTAAGCCTGCCAGATCAACATTTGCATTTCCCGCCTTCTCGGTCATCGACCCGGATGTAACGGTTGACGCCCGAAATCGGGCATCAACACATACCGACATATCCACACAACCACCCCTCGTACTAACCAGGCTTTTTATTAACGCTGGATTACATGATCTGAGAACGCCCTAGATCGCTACGACTTAAGTTAATCTAGAAATCCGTCTCATCCTGCACCGCCTTCACGTATGCTCTCTGATGTAGACAGTCGAATTTTTTAGACGTTTGCTATTATTATTTGTACTCGTTTTATATTTTAACACAATTTGTTTTAATCATCATTTTATTAATAACAATCTTACGCCTTCTACTTAAGTTAAGGCAAAGCCCTTGCTGGTTGAGGGCCCATATATATTTTAATTCTTACGACGAACCTAGCGATACAGATATTTAATTATGGATCGAATGTCGGCGGTGAATTCATGTCACCTGAATATTCAGGAAAGACCGAGCACATAGCTATGGTGGCGTCATGATTGCCATCAAGGATTGGTTGCTGAACAGATATCGATAATGACACCGTGTGAGATGGTTGCTGTGAAAATCCAGACCGTACACACTCCTCTCATAGTACTTGGAATCTACAGACCCACAGATAATAACACTGATTACTCAACCTCTATGTGTGACGCCATATCCAACATAGCCAGGAAATTCCCAAACAGCCCCCTATGGATTGCAGCAGTCACAAACCTCCCGGGTATCGATTGGAAAACAAACACAGTATCGAAACACCAGCACACAAAACAGATAAACGAACTCTTCCTCGACACATTTTCCAATCTCAAATGGTCACTTTCCCAACAAGACTTGACAACATCCTAGATGTCTTCCCCACGAACTGGCCATCCCTCGTCAACAGATGCTAACCCGTTCCAGGGGTCAGCGATCACGATGTAGCCGTCTATATAAATTCGGACATATTACAAAAAGACAAAGACCTATCCAGAGGAAGATCCACATCTGGAGAAAAGCAGACACCGAGCAGATTCAAGAAGAGCTAGCAACATTTGCTGATGAAATGCAAACCCAACACAATCCAGACACGCCTGTACTACAAGATGACATATACAAGCTACAGATGTGGGAAAAGAACTGGCTGATGGAGTTTAATCCGGACAAGTGCGAAGTTATCGAATTACCAACAGAAAGAAGAGAATTGTCAGTGATTACGCTATCCACAGATAACAATTGAAGGAGGTCAATGGAGCCAGACACCTTGGAGTAACCATCGACACAACACTAACATGGAGCAAACATACCAACAAGTGACAACGAAGGCTAACAACACATTAGCTTTCCTACAGCGGAACATCAGCAGATGCCCACAAGCCATCAAAGCATTATGCTATCAGACGTTCGTTAGACCCATCGTGGAATATGCGTCGACAGCATGGGATCCATCCACAGAGAAGAACATCAAGCCCGTGGAGAATGTACAACGACAAGCTGCTCGCTTCGTGAAGAGCGACTACCGTCGACGCAGCAGGGGTAAGACCACATTAAGGATTCGTCCGCCATTACCCGCCGAAAGAGTGCCCTTGAAAATACCGTTTTGGTGTCATGTGTGAATTTTGTTCGAGCACTTTGGCATGGCACTTGTCAGTCCAGTGAATACTAAATGTACTACTACATTAGATCTTTCACGAGGTAGCAATAAACATACGCTAGTCGCTCGCATATTCGCACAATGGCTATTTTGCAGAACGCACCAATATTTCAAAATCCGTCACCAGATTGGGGCGAAATTGAAGGGTGTCAGGTTTGGGTGGATTTTTCTTAAAACTGAGGTATGAGAATTTTACGAGTTTTCCACAGCACTTGTGTCAATGGAGGTTAAATATGCTGTGAAATTTTCAAGAAAAGTGTTCATCAAATTTAGCAGGAAATGAAGGAAACGTTATAATGGCCGCCTATGTAAAATTTAAATGTGGTCTTACCCCAAATTAGAAATACGCCCGTTTTATCACAAAAACTGCCAAAATGTGATTTGAGCGACGGGTGATGGTTTTTCGGCTGTATTTGGAAGCTGGTGTAGGCCAGAATATCGTGCAGCTATTGCATACTGTTAGTATTACATCTAAAAGAAGTTTTAAAAGTAATTAATAAGCCAGTTATTATGTGATATGCATGGAAAATAAAGTGATAATTTTGGTGGCGTGAAAGTTAAAATGTACATTCCAAGCATGTTCTATGATACTGAGTACCACGAAAGCTTGTGTAAAAAGTGTATATGTGTCAGGGCGTGGAGTATCTTTTAAAACTACATCATATGCTACAATATTGACATATTTCCAGTAGGATGAATTTCGCCTTAGTTATATCATTTATATTTGTGTAAGCGACATCTATAAATGCGTGTTTCATAACCCCAATACTAACGTGGGTGTTTCTGCTGTTCCAACTTGTCCTTCCTAATTATATGGCACTTATATATATATGATACTTGGATCGCACAATAAGCAATAATGGGCAAGCAGGCAACATTTTGATTCCCCCCCCCCCCCCCAACGCGGCCCTAATTTTTGTGAAATGTTGGCCACCATAGGAAGCCAGTTGTCCACACACTTCTACTAATCAGGCATCTAGCACCTATTTTTTATAGCAACATCCATACACTAACTGAGACAAGAAGAACAATTGAGAATCTACATAAATATACCACGAATGTAACAGAGAATATCATAACAGTGTGTGACTCTCCAAATGTGCAGCGACCGCAATGATCCGAATTAGTTCATTTTTAGCCATAAAAATTAAAACTAGTCACCTAAGAGAAGGGTCATATGTTGAAATTGTGTACATGGACTGGCATGCTATCATTTTCAACGATCGTGTGCTTTTCAGCTCTAATATAACCGAATTATACCGAAGTTTGCATAAGGCAAGGCAGCTTAAACTAACTGTAGGCTGACGTCAATTACTCTGACAAGAAGCTGTTTTTACCACTGGTATTTTTACGTTATATCTGTATATTTAACATCAGAAATGTTTGTTAGTACCCTTGTAAGAATTTGGCGATGTTTAAATAAAATATGATTAGGACAATGGACACGTTGATGTACTTGGAGAGATACTGGGTGCCACAACTGTCAACAACCTTTATCACGTGTCTTGGATGTCCTTGTCAAACGTTTGTTTCTTTCTGAAATTAACTATTTTGCCAGTAGTATCTCTTGTTTCCAATAATGTGTATACATCAGCGAAATACACAGTGGCCAAGTAATTGACGTGTGGCGATGTTTGGACACTCTGTATCAAGCAGAGATCTGCGCCTGTGTAAAAGTATGGTTATTTTAAGGGGGGTTAGGACAACAATTTGTGTGACGCAAGATACACGTTCCACTGGGCATCCCAGTTTTGTTTTCATAATGTACTATGTATATACCTCAATTTACACCCAGCATTTTAGCCCGTTATCTACAATATAATTGTAGTTACCATCAAAAGACGCCTCTGTGCCTTTCAATATTGTGAATATTGTTGAAATGCCTGGCTTGTGCTTTTGACACCTACTGGTGTCGTACACGAGTGACGTATAGTTCATGATTGCCTCAGATTATTTAGCATAGTTGGTGGGCATTATGTTATACCAAAATTCGTGAAGATTTGCAACGTGCATGTCCAATAAAATGCTGCTTAAAATAATGATTTTGTGTATTTTTTGCAAAAGAATACAACATTTTATGAAAAATTACAAAAAAAATTATTTCGTTAATGTTCTATATATTTTATTCCCATATCAGTAATATACTGTGTTGGCCTGTATGCTGTGCTCAGTACCATTCATACCAGGCAAACGTCGTATGTAATATAAAGTACCGAATAAGCATGTTTAAACCAACTCAAGGCGCTGTTTAGCTTGGAGGTGTGCACAGTTAATAGTTATTGAGGCAGTGCAAATTTCCCTTTGTGGTTAATCTAGTTATATGTATGGCTTGATATAAATCAAACTTTCGTGAAGATTTGCAAGATTCAGGAGATATATTTGGGGTAAGACCACATTAAGGATTCGTCCGCCATTACCCGCCGAAAGAGTGCCCTTGAAAATACCGTTTTGGTGTCATGTGTGAATTTTGTTCGAGCACTTTGGCATGGCACTTGTCAGTCCAGTGAATACTAAATGTACTACTACATTAGATCTTTCACGAGGTAGCAATAAACATACGCTAGTCGCTCGCATATTCGCACAATGGCTATTTTGCAGAACGCACCAATATTCCAAAATCCGTCACCAGATTGGGGCGAAATTGAAGGGTGTCAGGTTTGGGTGGATTTTTCTTAAAACTGAGGTATGAGAATTTTACGAGTTTTCCACAGCACTTGTGTCAATGGAGGTTAAATATGCTGTGAAATTTTCAAGAAAAGTGTTCATCAAATTTAGCAGGAAATGAAGGAAACGTTATAATGGCCGCCTATGTAAAATTTAAATGTGGTCTTACCCCAGCAGTGTGACAACCATGATCGAAAGTCTGAAATGGGAGACCCTTGCGAGTAGGCGGGCTAATGCCAAGCTCATATTGCTTTACCGCATCAGGAACAAGTTAATGGACATAACGACTTCACTCACCGCCGCTTCAACTCGTACCAGAGGCAACGCACATCGCTACTTCTTGACATTCACCCGCATCGACGCATACAAGCACTCATTCTTTCCAAGCACCATCAAATCATGGAACAAATGCACACAACAGCTACTTAGCAAACAATCACTGGACTCATTTAGAAAGCATCTCCTCTCCATGCTTGCCTAAAGTAATCTACGCCCACAAAACTATAGGCACACCGACTATAGGGTCTTCTAATCTGTCAACAATAGACCCAAGCCAGCGCTACACCACCCGCTACTTGCGACGGCCCACCCAAGCTCGACAATACTCTAGCCACATACGTGTGGCTGATACAAAGTTCTGAGCTGTACATAAGAAGAAGTACACAAGAAGAAGAACACCACCTTCATAGTTCATAACTTAAACTCACATGTGCACAGTTCGTGCGAGGTGAGGAGGAGTGTATGCGTGTGTGTGTGCGCGCGCGCGTGTGTGTGTGTGTGTCTGTGCGCGTGTGTTTGTGAGCGCGTGTGTGCGCGTGTGTGCGCGTGTGTGCGCGTGAGTGCGCGTGTCTGTGCGTTTGTGCGTGAATGTGCGTGCGTGAATGTGCGTGCGTGAGCGCGTGTGTGTGTGTGTGTTCGTTGAATAACAACAGTACAGACCGAAGATATTAATATTTGACCTATACGACATTTTAATTTGACATATATACATATAATATAACATGTTATATACTAAACCTATGTACTACAACATTTTATTTAAGGGATACTGATTTCTCTTGTTCCTCTCCTTCCCCTCCCCCTCGCCCATCCCTTTTCTCCGATTCTCGTCACCCTCACACTCTCCGTCTGCCCGTCGCTCCCTCCCGCCCCCCTCTCTCTTTGTTCTCCTTTCTCCAATTTTATCCATCTCCTTGTCGCCTATCTCCCATCTACATCACCACAAGACACGATGTTATCTAAAGCAACACGTCAACCTGGATACCACTTTCGAGAGTACATCAGTTGTAATCTCCGTGCTGTCGTTAGACATCTCCTTCACAAGTTACGCAACATGTTATTCAACTTAGGCATACTCGATTGTTCGAATATAAAACAAACACATTTGGTATGTCAGCTATTTATCAGGAACTTAATATAAGACCCGTAGCATGATCGAGTTTTGAAGGGTTGCGTCCAGTGTGTAACGTAAGGCGTCAAGGGGCAACGGGGCTTGTAACCTGGACATGTTGCAGGGACGTCAAATGACTTGAAGCCCCAACAATCTCAGCGACCAAGTCACTGCCGTCATACTGGGAATTTTAATGATGTATGTTTACATAATAAGAACCGCAAACGAAGTTTTACTATTTTGAATGTCGTCTGCCTCTTTTTCGTATGTCCTTGCTATTTTGCCGTTATAATGTCTCGCATGCGTCAGCTGGATGTTTATTATTCTACTTTTTTTTTGCTCAGCTGCATTACAACGTTTTCTCTCGGGTCACCTCTACCCTCAGTTGCATCACAACATGTTCCCTCGGGTTACCTCTACCCTTGTTGCTATGTAATTCGGCAGACATAATAGTTCTCACACTCTTTTTTGCGCTATAAATTTGCCGTATCAGGTCCAAGCCGGCGCGATTATAAGACATTCCCGTTCAACTTATTTCGTAGAAATATATTCCCGTCTGACGCGACTCCCATTCGTACTCCCCGTCTTGTTAACATGCTTCCGCGCACTCCTACCTACCAATGCACCTAACTTGTAATCATTATGCCAAAGTATAATTCCTGTTTGTCTCTGTCACTACGACGAGATCAACAGCTATATTAAAAGCAACACGCGAGCCAACTGGGTCTGTGGCTTGCGGCAGTTGCTGGCCCGACAAAAAATCACAGGCCCGCAGTTATATTGAACGTTGGTTGCGACTATACATCTGCCAACTGTTCCTGAAGTCTCCTTGATTTTTGGTGTATCCCCGGTCTCCCGGAATACATGCAAATCTCCCGGTCGTTCGTTTTAAATCTCCAACAGCACCCCCCCCCCCCCCCCCCCCCGTCGTCCGATGTCATCACCCGAAAGAGCTCGACACAACGGGATGCGTGATGAGACGTGCTGAACCGTGCTGTTCCGGCAATAAATCTCCAACTGTACCCCTCCCCGTCTTCCGATGTCAAGATCCGAGACAGACGACGAGACAGCGCGACACGGGAAGCGTGCTGAACCGCTGATGAATCTCCCGGAATTAAAAACAGTTGGCAGGCATACGTCTATTGACCAACGATTGCCTGTTCTTCCAATATATCGACTTGCACTCCCACACTTTTAGTTTAGACCACCAATTGCACCCCCTTGATTTTCCCAAAGAACCTCCAACTGCACCCCTTGAAACCACCAACTGCATTCCCATTGAGACCTCGAATTGCACCCCTTGAAGTTCCCAAAAATCTCGAATTACACCCCCTGAGACATCAAGCTTTTCCCTCGAGCAGAATTATTTTGCCTCGGCGGGAGTGTGGGGTGTATAAGCCCCCCATCAAACCCCCTATATTGATGATACTTCGAACACATGTACCAGACGGTAATTTACGCCAAATAATATTAATTTCATTATATCGGGCCTATCTAACATCCCTGTGTACAGGTTACCCTGTGACATATGAAATACAAATATTACGTTATAATAGCTATCTGCGGATGGAGCAGATATAAGCAATCGATCCTGGTCGAAGATGTGTCTGGACCACTTCGACTCGAGCGACTCAATCGCCATCTCACTTTCCGGCTTAAGGCGCTAACTGTTAACGACTAGACGATTCGGCTTAGCTCGGCAGATGGATTACTGACGGAGCTGTCTATGCCTGGCTCGAGCAGCAACCAGTTAGCGTAATCACACTAGCTTCTCTTATACTGGACATCGATTTTTTCTGGCATGTTCCCTGGTGGGAAGGCTGTACTCATAGAGAAGAGTTGAACGGCGCAGCTGTCTTCTGCCTCTCTAGGCACTCGCAAGACAAGGTTTTGTAGAATGCCTTTCCCGTACGCCGATGGCGGTAATGATCAGCTGTTACTACGTGACGCGGCTTCTATTGAGCGAGAGTGAAGCCATACAAGCTTTATACGACGAGACGTGTTCACGAGACATCACCACAGCAATTAGTGGACGATTGTGTTCGCGTAAAGTCGGCGTTACATCAAACCGTGTTATATTCCTCATACCGTCCAGGGGCGTGGCACGAACGCAGACAACGACCTACAACCTCGCCCATATGAAATTATATTAGAGCCAACATTCCATGATGCCACATGCTATTTTGTAGGATGCAAAACCCCATCATGCGTTACGGCCTTCTATTACCCCATTGTGTTCGCTGGAAATGGAAAGATACCAGTAGTAAAACTGTCAACGTAGCATGATTTATTTTCATACATAAAATAACCCAGAGGCTAAAATAATTTAAATGTGACAATAATTTGACCAACAAACTACATTGGGTTTATAATGAATAGTAACACTGCTACACGTTTCCGGATCAGCGTAAGGGTTCTCAACATAGGCCACATATTACAGAATTGGGGATAAGCCAGTCAAGTTTCGGATATTTTATTAAATTTGCGTTATTTTTGTCGTTACAATGGAAAATTAATGTTGAGAAAAATTTGGTCTAGCAACAGTTTTAAGTAAGAACTATCAATCGAGAAAACCCGATTTTGGAATGAACATGTCGGTAAGGACATCGCGGGTGAAGAGAGGTATAGCAATCGCAGAAAAACGCGTAACGTTGTGAACAAGCAATTTACCTCCTTCTAACGTCAGTTCCGAACCCTAAAATCGTTAAACAATTAACCAACGGGGTATTAAAAATAATGGCGTTACTTTTCTTCCCAGGGGTTGTCGATGAACTCCTGGAAGTTTCATTCCTGAGATGCAAACCGTCGTTGAGGTAATCGTTTACACACACATGCACCCAGAAAGCGCTTAGAATTTCCACTACTAGCGTGAGCCAAAGTCACCGCGATTTTCTGTGGGCCGAACCATTCGTTTGAGTGGGCCGAAACGACTGTGCCATCACAACAAAGTCAAAGCGCGTATTGTATTGCAACATATATGCAACGCTGCTTATTTTACAACCACCACAAACAAACACAACGCAACGCTGACTGACAACAGTAACAGAAGCAGGATAACATAAGGAGTCGGACAAAACTTGCACAATAGCGTTTAAAGCACTGCATATTGAAAAAAACATGTAGGGGACTTACAATGACTTTGTAAAGGAGATTATAGAAGTAAGACCTACATACTTACATTGTCATATCAAAATATCGTCTAGCATTATGGAATATGTTGACGCTAATATCATTCCATAAGCGCACGATAGTAATTAAGTTGACATGACGACGCGGTCACTGCGTACAAGTGACCTTTTGAGAAGGTAGCAGACGACCAATGACTTGCGCGAAAGGAGTAATTTTTTATATATTAAATAGGACATTGAGGAGAATTTACAAAAAACACCGATCCTATATCAACGATATATCTTCAATTTCAAACCGACACTTGTTCGATGAAATATCTCCCAGTGACAGTCAATACTGTGTAGTCCCGTTATATCCTGTAACAAGTATTTTAGAAACCGCACCAAAGATCTTCAAGTATTCAAGAATTTCGCCATCTAGCAGGTCTCCCATATGAGCGCGATGATTTGCAGACGGGTGAAACATCGATTGCTGATATTGCATTACGCAAACCAAAGTCGTCCCGCGATGGTCGTCACCATCAAAATTAGGTCAAGTGGCATGCAGTTAGGCGTTCGACCGCGTTGATGCGTCGTCAAAGATTAGTCGATGATAGATTGCGTTTCAAAGCGAGGGCTCCAGATGGCCTGGGCTGTGGACAAGGACGTCTTTGGCTTACCGAGAGTTTAATCATTTACACAACCAGCAGTTAATAACCTAATTTGGTTCATCCATTTTGCCGTCCTCTGATATAACGAACACTCGTTCATAACATTATATTCAACACGTACTGGTTTAAACGCTACTCCTTGTTTCCAGTTGTACTACCTTATTTGAAGACATTATTCATTTATCAATATATTCATGGCCATTCGTTATCTAAAGAACCATAATACATCTGCTTAGTGTATTCTTAATATCCAGTGTTGTCCAATCATATTTGTTTAGTCATATTTAATATTTATTATATATATATATATATATATATATATATAACAATTACACAAGTAAGAGAACGGAAGTTATACGTTATAAGTTCCAGTGTAAACACTTGAAACGAACGTTGATTGGTCTTGTTAACAGCCATTGTTGTCGTCGCAGTCCGTTAGGTGCATGTGAGTAATATATATAATATAGTAATATATATATATATAGTAATATATATATATATACGACGTTCAACACTAGTCATCGATACTGTCGTGTCATGGAATCATAATAAAATATAATAAAATGACTAACAAAATAATTATTTATTTGTTTGCCTCAGATTTGGACTTAGCCACTGTTGTCGTCGCAGTCCGTTAGGTGCATGTGAGTAATTATTAAGACCTCAAATAATATATGTACACAACGCCACACATTATTTCATATGATTCTACAATCACACCCGCTTTATTGTTCTCGGTGCGGTAGAGTTACTCATGAATATTCATTATGTTTCTAGACATCTGTGCAGCGCAGCGACTGGTATTTCGTTAAAGGGCAATGGGGGAAATGTCAACGGGACAAAAGAGTAAGTCTCGGCGGGGGTGAATCATCGGTGTCCAGATGTGACACATTTAATCAATCATAATTTATAGGTTGCGTCGTAACATTCATAGACTTCTAGATCTGTCGCAATGTTGACTTAATCTGTTCAGGCATCAACATCACAAATCCACCATAACTGATTATGTAGCCTGTTGGCCTAAATTTCGGTTGGCTGTGTTTAAAAGGTCACATTTTGTTGTTATTGGTATCCTGACCAATTACTATATCTGGCGTCAACATCCAATCAGATATAATAATTCATTATGATAATCAATCATTCCGCTATTGATACAATTAATATAAATATATGCATGCATTCATGGTTCGTTTGGAGCTATTGCCAAATGACAATTGCTACACGACTGGATGTTAGCGCGGGAACTGTGACAGCCCACAAGCATTGACACATCCAGTTGAGATCACTTGACAGTACAAGAAACTTCTGGTTGGGCTAGCACTTGTTTGCAGTGCTCAGTCATTAACTCGTCCAAAATCTTCGTCCTTTTGGCTAAGATCCTTATGAGCTTATAACCACGATTCTGCTCCTCTTAAAATACATTTCGTTCGAAACAAAACATTGCGTTTTATTAAGAATCCATCATAAAACTATCTCCTATTAAAAACGATATTTATTCCGAAATTAAACCGAGGGAAGCATACTTATCACAAGCAGTCAAATTTGTATAACTATTACCTTGAATCCAGTTTTACACAAGCACGCACGCACGCACGCACGCACGCACGCACGCACGCACACACACACACACACATATACTTGAACAGTTAGATTAATCTTCAAAATGTGATTGACTGATACAGGCCTGAGCTAATTTGCAAATTGCTATGATTTACGTCAGTGTCATCAACAGGGGTTTCGGCGTCGCGGAGGTTAAGGTACCATTGGTAAATGTTATCTAACACTGACTGCACACATTTTTCCAATTTCTCTACTCAACTGCACCATCTCGCTCGAGTTTATTGACGCTCTCGGTCATGTGACACGTTCTGGTCATAGAGCGATAAATTTGCACAACGAAGATTGGATGCACGGTTTTCGACCTACCTAGGGTAGGATTTGTTTATGAGATTTGGATGCCTCCGGTCTATTTTCGTAAGCACTTCACACTCAAAAGTACTTTTCTAACAGTCTGTTTGCAAAAATTACGGAGTAGGTGTTAAAGATTTAGCATATAGATATCTTACGGAAGAATGTTGATCAAATTTTTATTAAAACAGCATAACACATTAGGACGCACGATTTGTGCTCTCACCAGGATGTGTAAGTCACCTACGGGGGCTACGCGGTTTCTGCTGCTTCTCAGTTTCTGCTGCCTTTTGATATTTCGTTTTTAGTAAGATATGTTACTGGGAGAAAGGACGTCTTCAAATTTGCAACAAAGTTATTTGTCTCAAATGAAAATGAAGTAGATAGGTTTTCGAGACATATTTTGATAGCGAACGCAGACTACGTGACTGTAAACAGTGTGGCGCGCTATATCGGTGACTGTGATGTAAACATCCGTAATATTTCAATATATCGGACGAAATGGTGTCATTTGTGAACCACTGTTCACATTAATCACAACAGCCTCAGGACAATTATTGAACAGCCCGTGGTGTTTATACAGTTAATGCGTTGCGTTTTGTCCTTCAGTGATGATTTTGAACACAACTTGGCAGAAACTGAGAGCATCCGTCTGGGTTTTTTGGCATTTATTTGAAAATATTAGACGAAATGGGACACCCGACGACCCATACTGGGCCACGGCTTACGAACGCCTATAAGTATAACGCGGAGTGACCCCCACGGAAATTTATGTTCCCGTTGGCGTTCGGCGACTGACGTTTAGCCCATCCGCGAGGCAAGGATCCAGCCCCATCCCAGCATGGCGAACATCCTTCGGCTTCGTACATGACTAGGAGAAACCCACACGCGCGTGTGTCCTTCGAATATATTATCCACAAGAACAGCCCGAAATTTCCCTTCATTGGCGGGCTAATAAAACGACGAAAATGCCGGTATATAGACGGCGCAAAAAGGCCGAGAAACAAGGAGAAACACTCACCCGTCGGACTTCGGACATTGCTGCTGATCTCATAAGCATGATACGGAGGCAGGCCGCGAGTGCCGCGGTCGGACGGAAACGACGGGCGGGGTAGCGGGCTCACAGGGGACGGGACGTCTTCGGAGGCCGTCTCAGGTTTCAAACTAGTTCAGCTCCCGGAGGCGCGCGGTGTTTTTGACTGCCGAGTCTGTAGGTTGTTTTAGCTTTCATCATGTTTATTGTTTCCGGTGTCCGGTTAACTATAGGGTCAGACCATAGTTGGGTGCTGAATTATAAAAGAACGGGATCGAGGTATGTGAATTTGACGAAATTTGATCAGCATAACCATAATCTTGATCGCAGTCACTGTGAATCTATTGACGACGTTTCAGAATTTTATCAGGTACAGTTTTCTTATATAATCTAACAAAACGTTAAAGGAAAACAAAAGGCAACATTTTGGTGTTAAGCATCTAAAAGAGTTAATACAAACTAACAATTTCTAAATACAATCAAATTTTTAACGTCAACGGTTTACCAGGAAAACGTTTTTGAACACGCAACTACCGAATTTCTATGGACTACGCCATTGTTAGAAGAAAGTGACGTCACACTGTCGTAACTTTTCTGCGTACTATTTGTTCCCAACTCCGTTAGGTGGCGCTATGGTAAGTTTACCAATTAAACTATGTGCGCATGCGCTGTGACTGTGTAAATAAGATGGCTTTCCAATTCTTCGGAAGACAACGAAAACCAAATCGATTTCGAAGCAGCTGGTTACCGGTTTGAACCACAAAAACAATGGAAGTTACGGCAGAGGCGGGTGCCGGTGGGCACGAACAGGAAGGCCCACGGGCAGTCGAAATGTCGAAGCGCATACCATGCCGAGATGAAATTAACTGGTGTCGGTGTGGAAAATGCCGCAGCGATCTCCTTGTTGAGTTGTTCAGGAACAAGAACTGAATATGTCTGCTGCCACGAGGCGGTTGCTACTCGACAGCAACGCTGTTGGTGAAGGTAATTATTAATCTGTTTAGTTTATTGTTTAAATAACCGATGAGCCTAAGTTCCGGGCTGCGTATGAACAGCGAGAGATGATCGCTCGAGCCGGGACACGTCAAATGTCTGATTTGGGATTTGTTGACGTTTAACTTAGATCCCAGTCCCAGTGCCACTGGACTCAGTGTTTGAACTTTGACATGTCCATTTTCGAATACCACCCATGACTGTACCTTCACTTTTTAAAAGAAATGTAGTTGAATGGTTCCATGATTCATGTGAACCAAAATTGTACAGGTCAGAGCTATGATAGAGTATGAACAATATGTGGCAGTACTACTTTTTAAACACATGGCAGGTAAATAGATTATTTTTAACTTTATGCATACTGCAATTTTTCTGCCCAAAGTTTACATTGGCTCTTATGAATAAAATATACCTTGAACATTTTTCAGCCAGAGCCCCCATTTGTTTTGGTGACAAAGAAAATGACCACCGTTTTGTACAAATATTGACACATTTCAAAACGGCCTTCCTTAATCTGCATGATATTTCTATGGACCCAGGTATAATACTGGGATGAATACAGTTAGAGGATCGGGATGCATTCTTTGTGAAATTTGTTCAGAATAATAATCCATGTTTGCATAACATTCGTGTAAAACTATTATTTAAAAGCTTAATTCTTTGTTACAGACGGATTGCTGTGCATTACAAAGAACAGGGGATTTAGAATTCTTTGTTTGGAGCAGGTGATGCTGCAGAATGGGAATTACGCCATCCAACAAACAAGTACGTATATATGTGCATGCATTGTTACAAGACCAGTGAAATGTGTTGTTAAATATTTATTGAAATGTATTAATAATGAACACAATACAACATCATAGTAGCACTAGCAATACAAATATATATAGGTAATTTTATAAGCAATCTGATGCCCAAATTATTAACAATCTTCTAGGGAAATTACTTAGTGGACTTACCATACGTCATCTACCATCCACATGCTAAGAAAATTCACATAATTGAACTAACTACCATTTGAACCTAACATCAAGAAAGATCATGTATTCAAAACTAACAAGTATTTAACGGAATAAAATCAGAATTAACATGCATTGAACTAGGTTGCAGAGGCTATGTATCTGAACCCAACAAATCTAAGACTGACAACCTCCTTAAAATCTCTTGGAATAAAACCACCAACAAAACAACTAATTCAATCGTATGTTTGTCAAAACTAGCCCGGCTAATGCCATTCACCCTTTCTAAATGTAAAGACGAACCACACTGGTTTGACCCAAGACTAATTTAAATATGATGACCATCACCCTAATATGACAATAATTGCAAAATAAAATTCCCCTCAACAGCAAGTAATCCTACATAAATGTGTTCATTTTCAATATGACTTACCTTAACCGTTGGTCATTATTTACCTAAGCCTGCTACAATATACTACTATACATAGTTATTTACTGTATTCACACATGTACTTGGGTTATCGTTTCACACTTTATTGTATTCTACTGTAAGAATAAAGTGATACTCTCTCACTACAGAACAAATTATAATGGTTCCACTTAAGTTATCATAACGTATAGATACAATGTTTATTGCCCCATCATAATTTGTTCTGTAGTGCAAAATTATCAATATTTGCCTTATTCCAGAAGAACACACGTTTAATGGTAAACAACTTATATAAAGGAATGGTGTCATTATAGAACCGATTTTTATGTCATTTATTTACAATGTCAGATGTTTATTTGACCTTAATTTATTTCAGGTCTCTCAGGTGGGCTGCATACAGACAGTTTACCTGGTGGATCCATGGCAAGCTGGGACGGAGGGTACAGAGAGTTCTACCAGCATGCGCCAGCCATGGAATAAGATCAAGGTTTCCTGCCCCCGATGGGGGACAACATGAGGGATACCACGCTGGACTTGAAAACTAAACTAGACAATGTACATGTGACCTATGAAGGTGTAGGTTGGTGGTGGCAGTATTTACTGTTTCTTTACAAATTGACTGACTCTTGCTACCAGCAGATCCTCCTTCTCTGGTTTTGGGACATCTGCCCCAGTGACTGATCGCATGCAGTGTGATATTTCTTTATAAACACATCTGTCACTCAATCCGTGAGCTTGAGCTTTTGTAGGTGGGTGGGTTTTTTTTCACCTGCTGTGGTCTGTTATGCAGCACCCATTGTTTGCGTCTTTTGGACCACATGACACCAGTCTCAACCGGTTTGTCTGGGCTGGGATGTGGTCGGTAGTTCCACGCCAGCGCAGACAGCATCAATCTAGCTTTCATTCCTACAGTGAAGAATAGTGCATGCAGTATTCTAATAAAATGTCTGCAAACAACTGGTGTAACACACCAGTCTATATATGTTGTTAGTAAGCAGCTGTTATTTACCTTTAATTTTAAAGTGCTTTTCCTGTGTAAAGTGTTGGTTGTTTTTAGTAACAATACAATGGCCAATCATGGTAATCATACTGGTACATTAGTAAACCGATACTGATCCTTACAAATAAGGCATTCCAACATCACATTCCTTCACATAATTTATTATAACAGTCACTGTATTTTGATATCATGTTTTGATTTTATATTTCTTTAATAAAATTGGTGATAAAGAAGTGCTCTTATTTATTTCATTACAGACAATTGCATTCTGGAATGTAATTATCACACAAAGATGTAATTTATTACACTCAAGTAACTGTACTCATAAATGTACACAGCAACTGATTACAAGGAATAGGTAGGGTGATACAGAATGGACACTATCCATCTGTGGAGTATTCGCCCCCTCACATCTGAGTAACTACGGTAAACTACTGAAAAGTTGGTCATCAGGAACTTTGACTATGTAACATTTTTGGTCCCATTCATAAGTCGGTGGTCCACATATTAACACATAACATGTAAACAGCATTTACATTATCAGTTTTGGAAGTCTGAATAAACACATTTACTGATAAGGTAGTAGTCATTCTGGCTGGTACTTTTGAGTAGCCATCCTGAAAAAAACGAGTTGGATGCCTATGAAATGCAGTAATTTTGAAAACTTATTATAATGTTAGTTATGCATAGGAGCTAATTTAGTGTATCTGGGATTCAAGTCGGTGACTGGAATTCACCTTACACTACTTGGGTCGTGGTCCCTACTCATCATCTACTCATTGCAAATCTAAAGGTTACTGAAGATGTGTGCACATGGTATATTATTAAAGATAATACAAACATTGTGTATCTGGTGACCTCATTGATAACTATATTTGGATCACATAATTACTCCCAGAGATATCCTTCCAAATGCAGAATTTAAATGTTTTTTTAAAAAGAAAATGGCCATCAAATGTGGCATAATGGATTCAAATTACTTGATATTGACACCCTTATTCCATGGATAAGAGTGGTTTAAAGGTATGTAGTTGTTATAAAATTATATCTATTCACAGTAAACATAATAAGCTATCATAATCTGGCATAAAACAAACAATTTTGTATTTTTTTCTATAAAAAACTCACTTTCACCTGGGTTGTATCCCCTTAACTAAAATTGAGTAACATTATGAAATTTTACTAAATACAAATGAAGCCATTTTAAACGTTTTACAATAGAGTATATAGTGATATTCTTCGTCACATAAACACTATGTGACGAAGTCACACATAATTATATACGAAGTCCAATTATATAACATCATGACATAAATAATAGGCCAAACATTTCGATATATGGCAATGTCTAATGCAATATTATTGAATGCAGAACGTATTTTTGTTCATTTAACACAACATACAGTAAGTTTTGCAATGTTATTATAAACGACAATCTTTCCAGCACATGTTAATCCGTTACTGTACATTGTAATATCGCTCACGCGACTTGATTGCCGTTAACTTTTGCTATTCGGCTATCTTCTAAAGACTAAAGTCTAAACTCTTTGTGGTGCAATATAGTACATTCTGATACTGTTCTGGCTTGGCTCCAGCATATCTTGCATCTCAAATGTCAAAAGATTTTAATTGGATACTAAGTAACACGGTACTAACCTTCTTGCGATTGATTGCGCGGCGGCGGCGCGTTTGACCGAAAATATGCGTCGCTTCGATGGCCGAGGTCCGTGACTAAATATCGTAGGCACTGCACCTGGCTTCAAACATCGACGTCGGCGACGTTTTGTCGGATCTTGTGTCATTAACTGACGATATAGATTTCCTTCGAAGCACGTTTCTTCAAAATGATCTGAACATAGTGCGTTGTATTTCGAAGGCTTCCAACCAGCCCGTCCACAGTTGTGAATCCACTGTTTCACTTCTGGTTGTTTCAAAAGGAAACAAAAAAGACAGCTCATTATCCTTCGCTGTACTATTGTTACAGCCGTATGTAGAGCAGTATGGCACATTGCAAGTCACGTTTTCACTGTAAGCTCAACTTATACTAATATAACGAACCGCATCCCATGAACATGAACCAACTACGCGAACTACACAAGACAGTGTGTCGTACACAGCAAAACTAATGCTGCTCGCTTATTGGTTGCTTTCGGCCAAATGAACCATAAACCACTGAACTGAAAATTTTGATTGTAGATGCAAATGGTTAGTTTGTGCTAAATCTTTTAGGTGCTAAGCACCACAACGTTCCCTTTTGTTTTCCTTTAACGTGGCAACCAATGGGGAAAATCAGCTGTGCTGTGCTGTGTGTGTGTGTGTGTGTGTGTGTGTGTGTGTGTGTGTGTGTGTGTGTGTGTGTGTGTGTGTGTGTGTGTGTGTGTGTGTGTGTGTGTAGTGTATATATTACATAAAATATATATATATATTATGTATTACATAAGTATACTACATATATTATAATATATAATAAACATATATATATTATAATGTATATATATATACATATATATATATATATACATATATATATATACATAATATATATATATGTGTGTGTGTGTATATGAAGTAGTGGTAATAGTAGTAAAAGCTATATTTAATGATAATGACCATATGACGTTATATCGTGATTTTCAATGGCCCATCTCGCATTACATTCTTACATCAACATTTACACAGCTTTCATAAAATATACAATTCACAAAATATAAATAATAATAAATAAATAAAATAACTAAATAAATTAAATAATAAAAGCCAAGTAATTTGTTGGTCTGTACGGTTGTCACGATACAGTTGTTGCCATGCAGAAGTTCGGTCTTGAAAGTTGTAATTTCTGCCTGGTGCCAAGTAGCAAGCACACACACACACACACACACACACACACACACACACACACACACACACACACACACACACACACACACACACACACACACACACACACACACACACACACACACACACACACACACACACACACACACACACACACACACACACACACACACACACACACACACACACACACACACACACACATAAATGTATACAGTACATTTACATATGTATATCTACAGTATAATATATATATGTATACGATACATATAAATGTATACAAGACATATAATACAATATATATATATATACATATTGTATATAATATATACTGTATACAAGTAGCAAGCACACACACACACACACACACACACACACACACACACACACACACACACACACACACACACACACACACACACACACACACACACACACACACACACACACACACACACACACACACACACACACACACACACACTCTGTATGTAATACTTTTAAACGATAAGGAAAATTACACTTTTATTTGTTCAAGCAGCAACACACACACACACACACACACACACACACACACACACACACACACACACACACACACACACACACACACACACACACACACACACACACACACACACACACACACACACACACACACACACACACACACACACACACACACACACACACACACACACACACACACACACACACACACACACACACACACACACACACACACACACACACACACACTGATTACTGTCATTACCTACATTGCGTTTAACTTGTCACATGCATAGTATTATTATTATTAATTTTAAAGCATGTTAATATTTATATATATATATTATTTTAATCCATGACCTGTACCTGGTATGTCTGATTTGTTACATGTATTTTATGTATGTTCGTCTGTATATGGACTTGAATTAAACGTTGTTGTTATTATTACTGTACTTAATTGTTTGCGGAATTCCGTTCATTATGCTATCCGTTACAATGCATATCCGCTGGAACCTTATTGCCAGTTCCAATCAGAAGTGTGTGTGTGTGTGTGCGTTTGTGTGTGCGTGCGTGTGTGCGTGTATCTTTTAGTGTTTTTAGCGTATCACTACAAAAATGATAGCCCGATGGCATCTTATACTGCGCTAGTACCACCTAGGCAAGGTGCACGTAGTGCTTACTCCGTGCATGATCAGACCAAGGGTTTTGGCAGCAGCTAATGAAGCGCCCGTACAGGTGCCGTCAGACGATGCCACTTCAGACTCAGTCGCATGCAAATGTTGCGCGCAACCTAGTAGCCCCGTATGTTGGTACCATTGCATGCAATCCATTGCATGTTTAGAACATCTCCTATAATGTGCAACTTAGTCGCGTGCATGACCAATCAGAACGCGCCGCCTGCGGGATCGTTATCGGCAACGTTATTGGCACCGAAAGTAAATAACGTCATCCTTAACAAGGATGAAACAAAACGGTTAGTAGAGTTATTCCAAGGGCATGAATGCCTCTGGAACACGACATGTGGACACTACCAACGTCGATAACATCGGGCGGCGACTATAACATCAATAACGTTAGCGATGATAGCTTCCATCAGTCGAAGCTTCAGTGGTGAGTGCAGTGTTTTCTTTCGTACAGCCGCTTTTTCTAGCGGCCTAAATCATACGTCCAATCGCTTTCGTTCGGCGAGCAACGCACTATATGCTCCATGGATAGATCTCCGCAGAAGCCAGGGCCGAACCCAAACGCTTCTCTTCTTTCGGGTTTTTCTTTTGTGAAAAATTCGCTACATAAACGGCACCTTATACAGTTACAAACAGCAGCTCTTCGTCGCTTTCAGACGACAAGGCAGCAGCCGTATTGCCAGCAACCATTGCAATGGTTGCAGCGACTTAGTTGCATCAAGGTTTTCCATTTACCTGTATGTTGTATTACTTCCGATGTTAGAAGGAACACGAAAGAAACAGGGAACGTATTATGAACGAGATTGGCCAATTATTTAAATATTATCTCGGCTGATTACGCCACTTTTAGTGACGTAAGTTGTTTTATGTATATTGTGACATGTCTAGATATGGACAGTTACACAGAGACAGACAGACAGAGGTGTAAATTAAGTATGTAAGCACGTACAGTACGAATTGGATTTGGGAGACGCCAATTTAAGAATGTTGAAGCCGTTCTCATAGGAGCCACTCTGGTAAGTCTTCAATGAGTTTATTGTATATTTCCGGTTGTATAATTAATGTAAATGCGTGTAGCTGGATTAAATATTCAATCTTGACTACGCGTGCAAGTGTAGCAGTTAAAACAGTGCATACGTATATATAGCTTTATATACATATAGTTTTAGCATGATGTGTACATCCCAGGAAGCTGAATTTGGTCACATGTGTTATGTTTTAAGGTGTCTGGAATATTCTTGATGATATGTGGTAAATTATATTTCAGACTCTTTTTTGCAAATTCGTGTTGTGTTCTAAATGTGTATTATATTGTTGAGTTTACGCGTGAGATGACTGTGTGTACTGGCGAAAATACGTGTCACCTGATGGGATGCCTTGGTGGTTATAAGTCGTAGTGATAGTAATATTTTCTAAATGTTAGAAACAAACACTGCATCGCCCTTATTTTCTTAGCTACCATTTCCGGGGTTACAATTAATTGTCCTAAATAGTCTAAATCTGTCCCCTTGAACTTAGCCTCTGGTATTGGCAGTGAACTAATATCTTCTCTGGTAAACACTGAACTAAAGTACTCATTCAGGTCTTCTGCCATTAAGAATTCCTCTGATACTATATTTCCAACACTATCTTCTAGAGGACCGACCTTATCTTGAACTTTCTGTTTGCTTCGAACATACGCATAACAACTCTTGCTGTCATGTTTTATATTACTAGCTAATTGTTGTTCATAGCGTCTCTTTGAATTTCTAATTTCAGCTGTAGCTTGGTTAAGTGCTTCTTTATAACTGTTGTAGTCTTCATCATTTCCAGTACATCTATATAACTTCCATATCATTTGTTTATACTTAATGTTTCTAATGGCTTCTTTCGATAAGTGTTTCTTTTTGGACCGTTTTTTTTAAGGGTACAAATTGATCGACTATGCACTTGATTTCAATCTTTAATATATTCCAGCTTTCTGTTGCTGTCTTATTTTTCAGTGTGTTATTCCAGTCTATCATTGCTAAATATTTCCTCATGTCCTTATACCTTCCTTTGTGGAAATTTCTCCTATACTGCTTTTTATTATTCCTTTCTGATTTTACTTTGATGGTAAAATGTATCTGGATGTGATCACTACTCCCCAGTGGCTCACATATCTTGACATTGTCAACTAATTCATTCTGTGAGGACAAAATTATGTGTAACACATTCTCACCCTTGGTTGGTTCTAGCACATGTTGAGAAAGGAAAGTATCTTGAACTAAAGTAAAAACTTGTGGTCCTCACTCCCCATACTCTGTAGAGATTTACATTGTATATGCCCGTGATTAAAATCCCCCATAATAATACAATCCCGTTTGCTTACTTCCCTTACAGCGTTTTGTATTTTTTCATTCTCTTCTATGCTTATGTTTTGACTTCGATAAACTAACCCAACTGTTAACGTTAAGTATCCTGTAACTATGTTACACCAAACAGCTTCTTCGCAATCTGCTTCTCTTTCTAATTTTATTTCATAAGCCTGGATAGAGTCTTTAATATATAAAATAACTCCACATCCCTTTCTTCCTATTCTATCTTTCCTAAACATTACATATCCTGTCAGTCCCAATTCGGCATCTGATATATCGGTGGTGGTCCAGGATTCGGTTATACCTATTATGTGAGGGTCAATATCTTTTACCATAATGTTTAGTTCATTTCTTTTGTTTACTATATTCCTTGCATTTAGACAAACACATTTACATCCAGCTTCAGAAGAGTTTTCTAGACTGTTCTTTCCTGATTTATTTGTGCTGTCTTTATCTATGCCTCCAGTTTCAGGCTTTTCTGTGAGTCCCCCCTGCAAATCTAGTTTAAATAGATGCAACCTGTCCCACTGTCAACAGATCGCAGCTGGTTCTCCTCCTAAGATGGAGGCTATCTCTCATGTACATATCATCCCTCCCAACAAAGTATCCCCATAAATCTGTGAATCCCATCCCGTCTTCTTCACACATCTGCTCAACTAGTGCGTTGATCGCTATCCTCTTGTAGTTTCTATACGTTGTCCCCCTTCCTCTCATTACTGGCAAAATTCATGACAGAATAATCTGTTCAACTCTTGTCTTCTTTAGCTTCCTCATTAACTGTCTATACTTCTGTACTATCCCAGTTGTTCCCTCCCTGTCTGCATTATTTGTTTCTACATGTACCAGTATAAACCCTCCCTTGCCATGTCCCAATACCTTCTCTACCCTGTCAGTCACGTGTTCAATCCTAGCCCCCGGTAGACAAACAACGACGTCCTTCCCCTCGCTCAGTGTCTTGTCCGTCTTTCTCATAATGGAGTCGCCCATAAACACCCTCTCTTTCCTCATTGCCCCCTCAATCACTGCCTTAGAGTAGCTCCTTCTTCGGTTTGCATCTGTCTGTTTGTTGTCTTTTCCCCCTGTCGTCTTCTCTCCTGTCACATTTTCTTCCGATCCATTCTTTCCTGTCGCTTTTTCTCTTGTCACCTTTCCTCCTGTCAGCGTCCCTTTTATCGACTTCTCTTCTATCACATTTGCTCTCACTTTCTTTCGTCCCTTCATCTTTCCTCCCATCTTATTTTCTTCTCTCCTCTCCCGTCCCATCTTCCCTCCCTCCTTCTCTACGGTCACTTTCTCCCCTGTCACCTTCACGCTTGTCACGTTTTCTGTCGTCGATTTTCCAATTTCTTCCCCTTCAATCACCTTCCCTTCTCTCAATCACCTTTCCTCAGTTGTTTTGCCACTGCTATTCTCCTTCAGTCTTGCAGTATTCTCACATCTCTCCCTGTCGTCTCTCTCCATTCGACCTGTCTCCTTGCTAATTCCCATCTCCATTCCATTCATAATATCTGTCAACCTAACTATCTCCTTCTGCAGACACTCCACCTTCCAAAACCCAATGCACTGAAAGGTGAATCCTTCCTCCATGGTTTCTGCCCATGACTTCCTACAGCCGGACAATGCAAAATCTACCCAGCTGTGGCAGTGATCGCACACCAAGTGTCGCTTTGCCTTGATTTGCCGCTTGCAAGGCGCCATATCCCTATCAGAATATACTTGATAACTTAACTAACTTAGTCTTTATAAAGACTGTTTCCTGTGTACTACAGCACACTTTATGTTACAGATTTAAATTACACAGCCGACTATTTATCCTATCACGAACGCTAACATTACCGGTAGTGACCTAATTTAAATACAATCAATTACGTTACGTTAGGCTGCTTTATTTTTTTCCCACACGGTACATGGTGACAACAAACCCACCACCCTCCAAGACGTAAGGCCACAGACTTTTGGGACTTTGTGTAGTTGTGTGACCCCCCCTCTCTGGTTGCACATGATATATAGCAGACAACATTCCCACTGGGAATTTCACAGTACACATTTTCACACATTCTGAAATGAATGTGTGAAACGGCAATAATGACACATTTCATATCTTCTTCATCAAACTACAAAACCTCTTCAACCTTCCTTGTTAATATACCCAGTACATTATATCAATATCTAGTCAGCACCTGTTTTGAAATCAAACAACTAATTTACATTAACAGAATATTATTCAACATTGCCTAAAGAAGCATTATAATTAATGCACTGTTTAAACCCACGTGATACATTCCACCTGACGCATTCGTGTATACCCAAAACCTTATTTAGCTATTTTAGGTTACGCCGCCCGACTATATCGCCCTTGCTTAATTTTAACAATGCTACCGAATCAAAATATCTACCAAGTACTGGCTTACACAGATATTATCTTATGTAAGTAGTTTGATGGTTGTTACTTCATCTCCTGTATATTCTACCACATAATCAGGTTTGTTAAATCTTGTTTACAACTTATCGAAGGCTAAGTTACCCTATTATCACTCACTATACTAAGGTGTTCTAAAATACTTTAACTAACTAACTTTAAGCACAACTGCTACTCAATATATGTTTACTGCAACTTTATGAATGATATTAAGACAAGAATAATACTTATCAATCACTAATTCCACTTGTTTATCGACTTTTCTTCACCACCAATTTCTACGATCTATCTCCGCCAAATATAGCCTCGAACATGTGGTTAGGTTGTTAATCAGTGGCGTAGGCATGATTTTGTATTGGAGGGGGCCATCCGGCATCCAAACAAGCAATGAGTAGCAGGATATGATATATATATATATATATATATATATATATATATATGTATATATATTTATATAGATCCAGCCGTTAGTACCCAAAGCGTATGTAAAAAAGCAGTCGTTCGTCGCCAGTAGCCGTTCGTGCCCAGTTTCGACTGGGCACGAAGGGCGATAGTAATATTTTATTATATTTAGGTTTGTGTAAATGGCAAATAACCGTTGTTACTACTAAGAACAATCATAATATATTATGTGTCCAACCTAGTTTTGGTTGGAGCTGTTTTTAGTTTAATAAACGAACGCTGTAAAGTGTGTTGTTTTCAGGCGATATATATCTCGGTATATATTTGATGGGTAAAATTGCAGGCGTTCGTCCCCAATCACCTAAACTTGTTTTTATACAAAATAAAAGACATTGTTTCACTATAACAGTCTTCATATGATTGTGACATGCTTTACTCGTGATGTTGAAAAAATCAATGCTGTATGTGTTACGTATAATTTACAATTATGAAAAATTAACATATATTTATATTTCGTGTTGCCTGTCACGTGGTGCGTCGGTTTTCATGGTGAGTCACTTTTGTTAATTTTTGTGTTCTCTTCAAACATTAATTTATACACAACGTTACATCCTAACTTAGTGAAAGCCAAAGGTAGATTCCAGGTTTGGCTGACAAACATTAGTTGTGAATCGTGTACGTAAAACAATGTTTTGTTGCGCGCAGATCGCAGTTGTCGGATTGGCTCGCTTCAATCATGTGTGATGCGTAAACTTCAGGTTTGTGAATCTAACTCAGAAATGATGATGTTGCATACAGAAACACCAAGAAACCGCATAGGCTGACCCGGAGCCGGTGTGTTATGGACTAGCTTAACTGGCATAACTAACATCGTTCCATGTCCTAAGTTCGTGTATTAATTACTTTACCAAATTTCCAAACACATTAAAATGTTTGCGACATTTGTTTATCACTGGCACCGAGACTGTCTGAGTGTGTCACCTTGCATTAATCATATCAGTAGCTGCAACTTAAAACATCATTTAACATTATTTATCAGAAAACCACATGCAAAACTTATTAACTTTACCGCATTGTTAACTTAAACTTGTTCATATGTCCATTTAATGTCTGCTATCTACTATAATTCCCTGAATTCGTACGGCGCCCAATTCCGTGGCAACTTGTATGCCTGGTATCGAGTTGTTTACTCATATTGAACGACGCACGAATTTGGAACATACAACGATATAATTAACAGTTCCTCTCAAAGTCTCAACGAGTGGCGGTCATTTAGTACTATATATGTTATCCTTTTTTCTAAATGCAAACCTGCACCGTAAATGTCGGTAAATGGAAAGTAACTACTCAAACAAATGTGGACATCAAATGTCGAGTATTTATTTTTGTATCACTTTTTCAATAAGAATAACAGTATATATTGACCATTTGTTCAATGCATAACCCAATAAATAATCTCTATTCTTCCATTTATGATTCATTATTTAGTATCAGTGCTTCCAAAAAATTGTGCTGTGTGCAAAACAATTTTTCATTGACTTCAAACTTGGGAAGGACTTATGAACATAAAGCAATGACAATGTGCCAAATCTCATAACAATTAGGTTCATGTAATTTCCTTTTAATTTTTTATTGAATTGAAAACAAATTATTTATGCATGGACATCTGATTCTGACAAATGAATGCGGTGCTATACAAATTATAAATACACGGGTCAATGTTTTTATGCGGTGTATGTATGCAGTAATATCAGGGCATTTCTGCTGTCCTACAAGAGTCAGGTCAATACCATTAGGTTGATTACAATCTATGTAAATTTGCAATTTCATGGACACGTTTTGAATGAAAACTTTTTGAAGTGTTGCTTTTCAGTATGTAGCCAACTAACAAGAATAAATACACTTTCGCATGTAGGTCATTATCAAATGTGCGTACATTTTAGCATAATAGACAACACGACAAAAAAGTATCACAAATTACATTTTTTTTAATTTTCATCCTAACCTGGATATCATTGGCTCTTAAATTTTAGATGTTGGCAAGCTTACTGGCTTATTCTTATTAATTAATTGCAAGATTTAATTACCACTCCAAGAAAATATGTCAACCCTGTTACCATCATGACACTCGCAATTTATATTAAAAAACATAATGCTGAGAACTATAGATAATGGCAAAAGGATAGTTTTAACTGTGTTCTAAACACAGAACTTACATTGTCTGAACAGAGGCCAATATTTTTTAGAAGTTTTAAGGTCAGAATACTTAGCAATGTAGATACAATTGATGTCTTACCATGTTGTGTTCAACATAGCTTAATTCCTTTAAGACATATAGCTGGTGAACATGAATATCTGGAGAAAAAATAAAGCATCTGCTTATTATCGATGATCAGTTTCATACTTCTTTGCCGAAATGTATAGTTGAAATACGTGATTGTAACAGGGTTGACATTTAGCCGTTTGCAGGTAACAGAGTGAATAGAATAGTAACAGTATTGACTTAAAATGTGAAAACACCACTAATTTATAGAAAAGCTGTAAACACCCTCACCTACCCTGTCCCAAAATCTAAACAAAAGAAACGTAATGCAATTCCATTATGTAGACAGAGTCTACTTCAAGGCTACTTCAATTTGACATCACTTGTCGTTTCCAGTAGTGAAATTTGCAAATAGTGGTAACATAATTAACAATAAGGTAACAGAGTTGACTGTAGAAAGTGAAAACAACCTAAATGGCCCTCTCTGCAAGTCTTGAGGGCATAAGAAAATAAACTGTAAATAAATCCATTTAAAATGTTTGAAGTAGAACACAAACATGTACAAAATAAAATAACAAAAAAACACGATAAATATATCACACCTATATAAATGTCTTATTTGCATACCAAGGAGCAAGAACAATCAACCATGGACGAATCAGATGGCAGACATTTAAAATGTTTTTTGAATAATTTCCACCGTAACTCCATGGGATGTCATAGCCTCCTTACCAATAGCTTAACAGTGACCAGTCCTTTAAGGAAGGGGGTAAAGTGAATTCACCGGATCTGTGATTAAGAATAGGTATATACGTTGTTTCACTGTGTGTGTTCACTTTTTTTCGGGAACAAGAACATATGGAGCGAGTCTTATTTGCCCATACATTACAATAATATATATATATATACACATGGTTCTATATGTAGAGCAAATAAACAAGTAATTGTCTGTAACCTGATTTCTACAGATTCCATATTGTTTGGTCAATGGACATGTGTCAAACATCCTCGATGAAAAACCTACGGTAACACTATTTTATAGGAGTAACGAGAATTCCAGCAGGGTGATTTACTCCTCGAGTACATGGGGAAGTTATCTTAAAAAGTTGCTGAGAAGAGGGAAGAGAAGCGAGTAGAAAAGAGCAACCGTTTCTACATGTTTTACTATAGACATGGAGAAAGATCGTTATGGTGAGCTTTTCAAATGTCCTATCAAAAATAAGGAATTGAAGGCAATTAAACAGTCCTGTGATGACTGCAATGTTATTATTAGGTGATGTTATATTATCGCATGGAGATTGTAGCAAATTGTGTTTAATTTTCTTAATTCATACAACCACACGTTTAATGTATTTCTAAACTCACTATACTAACTCGTTTGCACAACATACTTGAACGAACGGAGAGTTAATACCAACTGTCGTTTTGACAATTGTTTTATTTTGTTCACCCCAATTTTCTTGTGTCTTAAAAATACACCAACAAACGTTTCCCTTCTACAGATATCTACAGCGAGGAGATAAAATTAATATCCCATTCCCAATAAAATATACCACCCAGGGAAATGAAAACAGCCTGTCGTCGACTAACAGAGACAGTTGTATCGATCTTCGACACGACATTAATACAGTTTATGCAATGTCTACGATGAGTTAATGCATTTTCAGCACAACGTATTTCTGTCTACAGCATAGATGTCACACACACACGAAAAACCGATGTGGCCATCTAGTCAATGATCAAGACGCCAAAAGAGCTAATGCAAAGATGCAGAGGGCGATGGTTAAAGGAAAACCACATTTAGCATTATTTGCCACAAAAGCCATTCATATTGGGGAAGAAGTCATCTACGACTATGGTGATGAAACAAGAAATCTGTGGTGGAGAAAACAGGTACTGAAAGCTGATCATGATACAATTTAAGCACATAATTTTATTTACATATATATATACACACACACATTATATATACATTCATGCATACTTACTTACTTAGACTTAGTTCCTCCTGTTCCTTTCGGGACATCGGGCGACGAGCTTTCTCCATCTACTACGGTCTTTCGCAATTTCTTTGGCCTCATACCAGGTGATTTCCATCTCTGCCAGATCTTCTTTAAACGTCTTGCGCCAGGTCTTAGTCGGCCTTCCTCTCTTTCTGTTTCCACCTTCAGGCACCCATTCCATTGCTACATGTGCTGTTCTCTATCTTGGTAGGCGTAGGATATGTCCCGCTAGTCTTCGTCGTCGAGACTTAACTATGTGATGCAGGCTGTCCAGACCTGCCCTCCTCATCACTTCTTCATTTGTGGTGTATTCTCTCCACGATATGCCCAGTATGAACCGGAGACATCGTCGATGAAATACGTCTAGTTTTTTTGATATCCTCGCCGTATTCTTCCACGTTTCACAGGCATATATCGCTGTTGGTATTACGATTGACATGTAAATACGTAGTTTTATGTCCTTTCTGATGATGTTACTGGACCATATTGGACGTAGTCTTTGGAACACTGCTGATGCCTTGCCTATCCTCGCTCGTACATCTACTTCCGCGTCGCCTTTCCTAGAGATGTAGCTTCCAAGGTAAGGGAAGTTCTCGACGCATTGCAACTCTTCCTAACCGATCACAATGTGGGGGTCAGATCCATCACCAGCTGACAATGTTTTTGTCTTCCCATAGCTGATTCATAATCCGACCATCTCTCCCTTTTTTTTTAATTATTGGTCATCTCTTGTAGGATCTCCGGCGTGTGGCTGAGCAGTGCAATATCATCGGCAAAGTCAAGGTCTGTCAACCTATTATTTATCCATTTAACATGCATACACACATACATAAATACATGCATGCATACAAACATACATACATACATACATACAAACATACATGTACATACATACATACATACACACACACATACAAACATACACACATACGCACATACACACATGCATGCATGCTTGCATACATACATACTTCATATATATATATATATATATACACACATATATCTAACATAAATTATGTGTATATATGGTTACAGAAGAAGCCTGAAAGTGATGCCAGTGAAGAAGGTTTGAGAGATACTAATATATCATCTGTTAACCAATGAATTAATGTTCCGTCTTGATCAATACTAGTCGAGTTGGATCATCTGATCAATACTGGAGTCGATTAAGATCCCTTTTTGTACAATTATTCGTCTGATATGTGACACAACCACATGGTTGAAGTGTAGCAAGGAAAGGGTTAAATTAGTAATAAACCTGACTGGCATTAAGAAAGGTGAGGCAGGGGCACCTGATTATCATTAACGATTGCACTTAGGGTACCGAGGTAATAATGTTCAATACGCATGCACGCTTTCCTCTCTCAACAAATTAATTACATCCAAAAGACTTAGCCAAATTTAACAAGAATCATACCCAGAAAATTAATTCCAAAAGGCAAGTGGACAAGGAAGCCTATGGCTAATCAAGAATCCAACCTGTGTTATCCTTGTTTATCCTGCCCTGTTTTAATATGTGTGTTATTATACTTGTACTAACCATTTTCGGAGTTACCTAGTGGTTATATTTTCACAAAGTGTGCAGAGGAAATTTTCATTGTTCTGCCCATTGTACTAAATGCTTATATATTTACTGCTACTTTTCTTGAGAGTACTCTAAATACACACGGCATAGTTATTCATCATCAGCTACTGTCATAAACAAAACTTTATTCTGACATGACATTCCATTGTCCGAGCTAGTATCTTTATATCATTTGTACATTTCTTTTAACAATAGTTTATGATTGGAACTGTTTAGCCGACATATCCTGACATTAGTAGAGTGCCACTCATTGGTGATATCATGACTGACCACAGTAATAGATCATTATTCTAATTCCAAGCTAACAACATTAATTAAGCTTTCTGTTTTTATTTAACGATATCACAAGTACAGCATGAAAATCAATGCATACAATAAATTCTTATGACGTATTTAGTATATGAACCATAATTGGAACATGAATGCAGTTGCAAACCATTGGGACATTTAAACTGCATTTAGGTATTATTTCTGCACTTTTCGTTAAGAGGTGGAAGATAGCTAGAGTAGAGTTAGGTCTCAGAACATTATCCCAGGAGCAGATCTACCACAGCAACAACAATGTCAATAGTTTGACCTATTTTGCAGATGATGTGTCACACCTTTTCTCGAGCGATTCTGAGGACAATGAACAAGAAAGTAAGCACGTCATACTACAAGCTCTTCTTTATTAATCATATCCTTGACAGAAATAGTGAATTACATAATTAACATAATCACGTGCAACTAGTAAACGTAAGTATCAGAAATCTTCAAATAAACAATCATTGTTACAGGTAAGAATTGTTATTTCGAGGATTACTTTGGCATAAATAACAAAGTGTGTCAAACCAGTCAAGTTATACTAACGTATTTAGTAACAATATCAAAGGTAAAAAAAATGCCCAGAACATTTTCCAAGGTGCACAATTTAATTTGGATAATAAGCGTAATCTAATAGAACGAAGACGCTTGATAATATCCATGGCACTAAATATGTATTAATACTTGATTAATTACAACAAAACATGTTAATCTACTATAAAAACTAAATTGTCTTCAGCTTCGGAGAGAATCGAGAAAGTGCTGCCATTCATATATGCTACAGACGTTACAGCATGTGACAAGACACCTAAGTAATGAATGGTTACGTTAATTGTGGTTTAATCCTTTTCATTGTATAATGATATCCTTCCGTACAGAGACTATCGAGAGTTCCTTGATATCCAAGAGGCACATGATGGCCAAGAAAGATGCCGTTTCCACCAAGAGTGACGTGCAAGATGGACCGAGTAAGGCCACTGCCCTGTCTTTTGTATGATCTGTTTGTTTCTGCTGTAGTCCTAGCACCATATATTTAAACATACCACACTCAGACGAGAGTACAAATACGCACGCACGCAAGCACACACACATACTCGCACTCACATACTCGCGCACACACACACACACACACACACACACACACACACACACACACACACACACACACACACACACACACACACACACACACACACACACACACACAGACACACACACACACACTTTGTATGCATTGTGTTCGAAGATCTCTTTGGTAGAAACGTACCTCTCTCAATAAATGATTAATATCTCCAATATATTTAATGTGCTTTACCCAGTTATCATAGTGGAGTTTTATTCATCGTTTTCATTTTACACTTATTGTTTTCAGAAACAGAGATGATTAAACCCCCAACTCAGATCAAACGAGCATTACTGATTGGTTTCTATCATGATGGGCATGTGTGAATACGTGCGTGCTTGTATGCATGTTTTGTAGTTTTTAATTGGAAGAACACTGGTTTTTTGGCATCGTTAATGTGCACGCTGGTAATGATAGATGACACAATGTAATGTAATAAGTTGTACGTCATCTCATCTTCTTGTTAATTGATCAATCCGAATTCCTGAATAATATAATGACTGATTACTCCATACCACAGCTGCAAGAAATTCAAACAACGCTACGCTCAACAACTATAGAAACCAAAGACGAGAAGATGACTCGCAACGTATTACAATACACTGTGCCATCTATCATTATCTGCGTGCGTGCGGGTGTGAATAGTGTATAGCAGTTACTGATCAGTGTGATTTTTTTTATAATGCAATGTCTAATTACAACAGCCGCCAGAAACTCAAGTAGTGATAGAACAACGGACTGAAGTCGGGAGGATGGCGATCAAACATTTGCCCGTGAGTAAAGAATATTATCGATATTGTTATAATATATAAATAATTGTCATTCATCATTATATGCAAGCATATACTTATATAACACTGACTAATTACTCCCTCTATGCCACAGCCACAAGAAAGTCAAGCAACACTGAGCGTAGTCGAAGTCGGAATGAGGGCAATAAGCCAATTACCCGTGAATATTGAAATGTATAAATGTTGTTGCATTCCATAACCGAAGATAAAAAAAAAACGTGTAGGTGTAAATGTGAGTATAATCACAACAGTTCTTTTTTCATTTGATAAGTATATAAGCTTTTTTAACTCAACATTTCCCAGCCGCGTTCTCTTATTTGTATTACTTGTTTTGATAGTTGAATGTATATGCCGTCTAAAACAGATTCCTACTTTTTGTTTTATTATTACGTTTTATCTTCAAGTCATATTAACAGTGTCCTTTTAAAGCAGCATTTACATATAATAATAATCTGTATTGATACATAATGTTCAGTATAGCACAGATGTAGCAGTAATATGAAACACGAATATTACGTAACAATTGGAACAAAGCAACACATTGTTTGTGTTCCTTATTCATGTCATATTTGAAATGTAAACTATAATTCGTGTCAAAAAACAACATAATACACAAAAATAAACATCTTCATAATAAATTAACTAATTATTTTGTAGTGCATTATACGAGTACCGTAACACTGAACACCGGGTGCATCTTAACATTGAAAAATTACATTAAAGCAGAATTTAGCATATGTTTGCTAGAATTAGACCCTTGGTCATTTGTTTGAACATATGAAGAGATGCACAATATTATAAATAGTTATTTGTAATAAATGTATTCCAGATTTTAGGACCAACATAAGCCAAAGACAATTGTCTGCAATTAGTCTTCCATTATGGTATTTTATATGTTACTTCCTGCCTTGTATTATATTTATGTGTGGATATCTGCAGGACAAATACATCATGATATATATTTGGCAACATACCCCTATTATGCGTAGACATTAGAATACAGCATAAGTATTTATTTACGTCCTAAATATTCATTATTTGATAAGATGTAAATAAAAGCTGCGTATGATCAATAAATCCTACATGACCTATTACACGCAAAACTCTTGGAGTAAATGAATTTTAGCAAGGTATATATTCGGGGCCCTACCCCAGACGACATTACTGTAAGTGATATAAACATGTAATACAGATTTTACAATTATTTATTATCTAATTTGTTTGTCACCTTTTTATAATACCAATATTTTTTATTTAATGTATGTGCTCCAGTTCAATTTATAAGCAGTCCCAAAAACTTTATCTCATGTACAGTGTTAATTTGTATGCCGTCTAAGCAAATGTTATTGCCCCTTTCTCTTATACTGATAGTATTACTAAAGGTCACTTTGTGAGTTTTCTGTATATTCAAAGACAGTTTATTAATTTTAAGCCATAAAGATAGTTTTTTGAGAGTTCAGAGCATTTTCTATTTCATCTATATTGTTGCCTTGTATAAAGATGCTCGGGTCATCAGCAAACGTAATGGTAAACGTGTCAGATAAAGTAGTTAAATAATTTATAAAGATAAGAAAGAGTAAAGGTCCCAGAATTGAACCCTGCGGAACACCACATGTTATGTTTTTAAGGGAAGATTTTGTTCCATAAAATTTTACTCGTTTGTTAATTAAAAGTTATGAATACTTTGGAGTATATGCCCTCTGATTCCATAATGTGTTAATTTTCTCAATAATATATTATGATTAACGGTATCAAAGGTTTTGGCTAAATCTAGTAATAACCCAATTACGTGCTCTTTGGTATCGATTGCCTTAGTAATTTTGTCAATTAGCGGTGAAACAGCCATATCAGTAGAATATCCTTTCCTAAATCCAAATTGGGAATTAGACCAGATGTTATGTTTCATTATGTAATTCATTAATCTATTGTACATTAATCTTTTAAACACCGTTGAAAATACAAGCAAGACAGAAATAGGCCTGTAATTATTAATTAATTATCGCCATTTTTAAAAACAGGAACTATATTAGCTATTTGTTGTTGATCAGGAACATATCCTTGATCAAATGATAAGTTTACAATGCAACTTAAAGGATCAAGTAGGTTGGAGAAGGCCTGCTTGACAATAATAGGTTTTATGGCATCCCATCCAAGAGTTTTAAAAATTCTTAATAATTCCCTTTATCTCATCTGGTGTGGCTGGCGACAGATACATTGAATTTCTATAGACTCCTTGGAGGTAATCGTCAGAACTCTCTGATATGACTGGTATCTTATCAGCCAGTTCTGGACCTATACAAAAGTTTGTAAAATATTAATTACATTTATCACCTATGCATTTTTTTTATTTACCGTCAATAAGTAATTTGTCATTACATAAAATGCTTCCTTCCTTACTATAATACTCTTTAAAACTATCCAAGTATTTTGCAAGTTACCCTTGTGCTGTTGAAGCTCCCCTCAATAGTATTCTTCTTCTGCTACAGTAATAAGACAATTTAATTTATTTATATATCTTTTATAATTAGTTTTATTGAAGATAGTCGGTTTTTTCAAGTAGTACATATACAATTTGTGTTTAGTTCTAATAGAGTGTCTGAGTCCCGTAGTGATCCACGGTTTATGTTTTCTTGTCCTAATACTTGTCTTAGTTAAAGGAAATTAATTATTGCAACCAATATCTCATTAATGAATATAGCTTTTTTTTGTTATATATAACACCTATGAATAATTACTATTGCATATTGTTTTTTGTAGGAGAAAACACAGAACAACTATGAATGGTTGCTGTAATGTTATATTTGTTTCAGGGAGACTATACTTCGGATGTATGTCGGAAGAAGACACGCGTCTTGTGGTCAACAAATTCAAGGAATTCATCGAAACTGATGGCACTGGCAGCACAGGCTCTTTGCCAGGTACATTTGAAATATAGTTTCTAATAGTGCTGATTTGTCAACGTTTCACTCCAGCCTGATCAATTATCGTGCATTTATTTTATAATTTATAACTGTTGGTACTTTATATCTCTGTAGTAATCATGTGCATTATTTTAGACATGGATTATATTTGTTACAGCCTTTATTTTATTTGCTTATTTTTTATGTAGTATTTTGTTCTACTCAAGTTTTCTTAATAATTATAAAGGTAAAAAATCATTGGTTGATATATGAATGTTTTTTTGCAAATATATGCAATGTAGATTTAATGTGCATAAACAATTATGCATAATACATGTATATATTTGTTTTCCAGATATCCAGGCAGTTAAAGACTTCATCGGCAAAGGAAATGTACTCAAATCTCTCTTCCTCTTTGAGTGACAAAGTAAAATTAGTCAAACTGAAGGTGTTTAATGAACGAAAAACTTTCCGAGGACGAAGTGAACACCGACTGAAAATTATGTCCTTGTGAGTGTTGATGCGTACACTTACGGTGTTAACATTTAGCCTACACTTTAAATTATATAAAATCGGACAAGTGATTCGAATTGCTTTTAATTTACCAAAAAGTACAGCACACACCCGTGAACACACATATTTACGCCACATAAGTAGCTAATAAGAAACTTTGTACTTTTAGTATGGATTCATAGTTGATAATACAAATTATCATTTCAATGTTTAATCAACTCTTGCACTGTTTTGAAGATAAGCGAGGCGTTGGAGTATTTCAGTTACGTTATCTGGTACAGCACACTGTAAATGGATAACTTGAACACGAGCGCTGGTGCTAGTTGTTCGGCCAATATTATTGTCAAAACCTGCTGTCATGTGAAGCTTGATGCATGTTAAGTGATTAAGGCACGCATCCAGTGTGAATCTCGACGTCAAACACGAAGGAGATGTCTTCAGGGTGCAGTACTAGGTCGCATGGTTCCAGCGTGAACACTGCTATGTAGTATCTTTATTGTCTACCAACCAATCAAATGTGTGTAGAATAATCAGGTATAGTGAGTTGTTGAGTATGCATGCACTTTACCTTCCGACACATGTTCAACAACGTTGAGCATTAATACTGTTAGATAATATGATTACACTGCGTGGGCTACTAGTTTAAGCCAAATCAAATGTGTATCTTAATCACGTTTGTCAACGGCTTTACTGCTTTAGTTTAGCGAGAGTGTATATAGGCTTCCAACTCTCAACTGCCTTCCCAGTCCCGGATATAACAAATACGGTCAATGTTTTTATCTCTGGGATCTTCCCGCCCTCTCGTGCTGGTGTTTAGTAGTCTTCTTGTCTAGCAAATTCCAACACGTTTTGCCGCCACCACAGACACCAATCGCACTTCGTCAACACCTGTCACCCAACTTTTCTTAATCTTCTTCATTACTCGCTCATCCTTATTATCCACAATCTCCTCAACCTTTACTCATCCTGCACTATATGTAGATATTGTTCTCGGTTTCTATCTCCTCCCATATCTACAACACATCTTTCCCCACTGTAACTAAATTTCCGTTCTTGCCGTTGATCACTATTCTAGCTTTTACGTCCTTGCTTTCCCCATCCATCTCTCGTGCCTTCTTATAGATAATCTTTTTTTCGCAATTCTCCTAGCTTCATAATTAATTATTGGAGATAAACTGTAGGTAATATAATTCCATGTTCTACACGAGACGATGAGACCAGGCCTTGAAAATGCTTGGGTTCAGTAACATTCATTTGTATGCTATTTTAATGTTTTAATAACCACAAGTAATATTGTCATTACGTTTTACTGTATTACACTATAAATAAATCATGCGAGGGGATGTTGTAGTTTGATGTATGCAAGACCGTATTAAACGTAATTGTTCTCAATATGTGTCGTGTTATATTTTTTATAACAAATCTATCGTTATGTGAAAACGATGCACATGCATTGGAGTACATTTTCTGCATTTCGTTCTGCTGGCCGTAATAACATTAGCTGCTTTACTAATACACTATTTATGTGGGACAGTGTTCCCTGTTAGTGTAGTGGTGTTACTGACTCAGAATCGTAGCTAGTTTGCTGTAAATAACAAGGCAGATGTAAGTTTGTACCAGAGCTTTGTATTAAGCCAAACATTAAACCATACAATACAATATATACATGAAGTGCCTTAGCCTATATAATTCTAATAAATAAATTACAGCAAAGGTGAGGGGAACCAACCACACACAGGTGGTGGAACTCACCCATGAATTGCCAAACTATAACCCTATGCAGAAGGGGAAAGCGTCAAAGCGCCCCAAAACCCCTTTGCTACTTCATGTAGGGAGATGAATAACAGAAAACGCCCGTGAGGTCAGTTGGAATTGACCAATGTAAACCTTATAACTACAAACATTCTATTCAAATATCCAACATGCATATACAATGTGACATGTAAAAACGCCAAACAGAATTCTACTAAAAACCTGCAATTGTAAACATGACTATTTAAATAACACATGCTAAGTTCTTGTCATAAGAAACAAATTATGGATATACTGGAACGAGCTTAGAATACAGTATAGTAGGTGTGATTCCTATAAATTCAATAATATGAGCGGCAGGCGATGCTATTTAATTGACTATTTATGTATAGTAGTTTAGTGCGAACAACGAGTATTTTTTGTAACGACGTCTAGCGTCGGTTAACGGCCACCCTATTAATACTGTCACATCGCGAGCAATGCCACGTTTAAAAACCGTGTTGGTCTACACTAATGCGAGTTAGTGGAACTAAGTATTTTTAAAAGCGACCTCTCCTGCTAGAAGCCTTGCCTGTCATTCTGGGTGTGTTTTCTCCACTGCATATGTGTGTTCAGAAAATTCGATGATATTAAGTTGGATTAAGACGATATCGGATCGACATTCTTACAGCTATTGAATGGTTATTAATATATTAATAGAAGTATGTTCTTAATTAAGTTAGATAAAATAACTAGGTGACACTTAATGACATTAGTGAAGACAGTGTAAATGACATCAGAAAGTATTCATTCGCACTTGCCTGTAAATGAATGGAACATATTATACATGTGTGGGCTAGCAGTATGAATAATGAATACGACGAATAAACAAATAAGGCAGCAGCGGATCCAGGGGGATCTTAGGGGTCTCAAGACCCCCCAGTGCAATGGATGGGGGGTCTTAGACCACCTGTCTCTGGCAAATATTATGATGACGAACGAAATAAGGGGTGCAGGCCCTATATTACTATGTAAACCTACTGATAATAAAAAGACTCAAGTGTTAGCCATGTCCATCCAAGGCATAATTTCCAACTGTATCGTTGTAACCGGCTGGTTTCGTTTGCTTGCGTTCGCGCATGCTTTTACCATAGCGAAAGCGCAACAGTACGTTCAATCCACCAGTGTCAGTCTCCAGTCCAAGGCGATGGGTGTCAACGCTGCCAATCAAGTCAAGCATGTAAGCACTGCCCTTGAAGAAGTTAGGAAATTGACAGGAATTATATTGATAATTTCCATCATAACCTCATTTTGTAAATGACTACAATGGCACAGGCTGTTGGAACGGAACCAGCACAACCTTGCATTAGTGGACGATAGCAGCATAGAGCTAATGTCCCTGCTGATGGTGTAGAAACCTACTATCGAATGAATCTGACCATCTCAGTCATCGAACAGTTGTTGATGGGTTTCAAAGACCGGTTTGGTGCTCCTCAGCTGTTGATAACAAACGCTTACATCTCGTTCCCGCCGTGATCAACGCTGCTCCAAGGACGCAAGTAATTGAAAATGTGCAAGTATTTGCTGCCGAGTATAAAAACGACCAACCCAGTCCACAGAATTTGCAAACCGAATTACACTGTTGGCTGACTCGATGGGAAGCGAAAGTAGACTGATGTTCCCAAAGATGCAGCAGCGTCACTCAAGACTACAGATAATGCTGGATGCAAGGATGAAACAAAACAGTTAGTAGAGTTATTCCAAGGGCATGAATGCCTCTGGAACACGACATGTGGACACTACCAACGTCGATAACATCGGGCGGCGACTATAACATCAATAACGTTAGCGATGATAGCTTCCACCAGTCGAAGCTTCAGTGTTGAGTGCAGTGTTTTCTTTCGTACAGCCGCTTTTTCTAGCGGCCTAAATCGTACGTCCAATCGCTTTCGTTCGGCGAGCAACGCACTATATGCTCCATGGATAGATCTCCGCAGAAGCCAGGGCCGAACCCAAACGCTTCTCTTCTTTCGGGTTTTTCTTTTGTGAAAAATTCGCTACATAAACGGCACCTTATACAGTTACAAACAGCAGCTCTTCGTTGCTTTCAGACGACAAGGCAGCAGCCGTATTGTCAGCAACCATTGCAATGGTTGCAGCGACTTAGTTGCATCAAGGTTTTCCATTTACCTGTATGTTGTATTACTTCCGATGTTAGAAGGAACACGAAAGAAACAGGGAACGTATTATGAACGAGATTGGCCAATTATTTAAATATTATCTCGGCTGATTACGCCACTTTTAGTGACGTAAGTTGTTTTATGTATATTGTGACATGTCTAGATATGGACAGTTACACAGAGACAGACAGACAGAGGTGTAAATTAAGTATGTAAGCACGTACAGTACGAATTGGATTTGGGAGACGCCAATTTAAGAATGTTGAAGCCGTTCTCATAGGAGCCACTCTGGTAAGTCTTCAATGAGTTTATTGTATATTTCCGGTTGTATAATTAATGTAAATGCGTATAGCTGGATTAAATATTCAATCTTGACTACGCGTGCAAGTGTAGCAGTTAAAACAGTGCATACGTATAGATAGCTTTATATACATATAGTTTTAGCATGATGTGTACATCCCAGGAAGCTGAATTTGGTCACATGTGTTATGTTTTAAGGTGTCTGGAATATTCTTGATGATATGTGGTAAATTATATTTCAGACTCTTTTTTTGCAAATTCGTGTTGTGTTCTAAATGTGTATTATATTGTTGAGTTTACGCGTGAGATGACTGTATATACTGGCGAAAATACGTGTCACCTGATGGGATGCCTTGGTGGTTGAAAGTCGTAATGATAGTAATATTTTCTAAATGTTAGAAATAAACACTGCATCGCCCTTATTTTCTTAGCTACCATTTCCGGGGTTACAATTAATTGTCCTAAATAGTCTAAATCTGTCCCCTTGAACTTAGCCTCTGGTATTGGCAGTGAACTAATATCTTCTCTGGTAAACACTGAACTAAAGTACTGATTCAGGTCTTCTGCCATTAAGAATTCCTCTGATATTATATTTCCAACACTATCTTCTAGAGGACCGACCTTATCTTGAACTTTCTGTTTGCTTCGAACATACGCATAACAACTCTTGCTGTCATGTTTTATATTACTAGCTAATTGTTGTTCATAGCGTCTCTTTGAATTTCTAATTTCAGCTGTAGCTTGGTTAAGTGCTTCTTTATAACTGTTGTAGTCTTCATCATTTCCAGTACATCTATATGACTTCCATATCATTTGTTTATACTTAATGTTTCTAATGGCTTCTTTCGATAAGTGTTTCTTTTTGGACCGTTTTTTTTAAGGGTACAAATTGATCGACTATGCACTTAATTTCAATCTTTAATATATTCCAGCATTCTGTTGCTGTCTTATTTTTCAGTGTGTTATTCCAGTCTATCATTGCTAAATATTTCCTCATGTCCTTATACCTTCCTTTGTGGAAATTTCTCCTATACTGCTTTTTATTATTCCTTTCTGATTTTACTTTGATGGTAAAATGTATCTGGTTGTGATCACTACTCCCCAATGGCTCACATATCTTGACATTGTCAACTAATTCATTCTGTGAGGACAACATTATGTGTAACACATTCTCACCCTTGGTTGGTTCTAGCACATGTTGAGAAAAGAAAGTATCTTGAACTAAAGTAAAAACTTGTGGTCCTCACTCCCCATACTCTGTAGAGATTTACATTGTATATGCCCGTGATTAAAATCCCCCATAATAATACAATCCCGTTTGCTTACTTCCCTTACAGCGTTTTGTATTTTTTCATTCTCTTCTATGCTTATGTTTTGACTTCGATAAACTAACCCAACTGTTAACGTTAAGTTTCCTGTAACTATGTTACACCAAACAGCTTCTTCGCAATCTGCTTCTCTTTCTAATTTTATTTCATAAGCCTGGATAGAGTCTTTAATATATAAAATAACTCCACATCCCTTTCTTCCTATTCTATCTTTCCTAAACATTACATATCCTGTCAGTCCCAATTCGGCATCTGATATATCGGTGGTGGTCCAGGATTCGGTTATACCTATTATGTGAGGGTCAATATCTTCTACCATAATGTTTAGTTCATTTCTTTTGTTTACTATATTCCTTGCATTTAGACAAACACATTTATATCCAGCTTCAGAAGAGTTTTCTAGACTGTTCTTTGCTGATTTATTTGTGCTTTCTTTATCTATGCCTCCAGTTTCAGGCTTTTCTGTGAGTCCCCCCTGCAAATCTAGTTTAAATAGATGCAACCTGTCCCACTGTCAACATATCGCAGCAGGTTCTCCTCCTAAGATGGAGGCCATCTCTCATGTACATATCATCCCTCCCAACAAAGTATCCCCATAAATCTGTGAATCCCATCCCGTCTTCTTCACACATCTGCTCAACTAGTGCGTTGATCGCTATCCTCTTGCAGTTTCTATACGTTGTCCCCCTTCCTCCCATTACTGGCAAAATTCATGACAGAATAATCTGTTCAACTCTTGTCTTCTCTAGCTTCCTCATTAACTGTCTATACTTCTGTACTATCCCAGTTGTTCCCTCCCTGTCTGCATTATTTGTTTCTACATGTACCAGTATAGACCCTCCCTTGCCATGTCCCAATACCTTCTCTACCCTGTCAGTCACATGTTCAATCCTAGCCCCCGGTAAACAAACAACGACGTCCTTCCCCTCGCTCAGTGTCTTGTCCGTCTTTCTCATAATGGAGTCGCCCATAAACACCCTCTCTTTCCTCATTGCCCCCTCAATCACTGCCTTAGAGTAGCTCCTTCTTCGGTTTGCATCTGTCTGTTTGTTGTCTTTTCCCCCTGTCGTCTTCTCTCCTGTCACATTTTCTTCCGATCCATTCTTTTCTGTCGCTAACTATCTCCTTCTGCAGACACTCCACCTTCCAAAACCCAATGCACTGAAAGGTGAATCCTTCCTCCATGGTTTCTGCCCATGACTTCCTACAGCCGGACAATGCAAAATCTACCCAGCTGTGGCAGTGGTCGCACACCAAGTGTCGCTTTGCCTTGATTTGCCGCTTGCAAGGCGCCATATCCCTATCAGAATATACTTGATAACTTAACTAACTTAGTCTTTATAAAGACTGTTTCCTGTGTACTACAGCACACTTTATGTTACAGATTTCAATTACACAGCCGACTATTTATCCTATCACGAAAGCTAACATTACCGATAGTGACCTAGTTTAAATACAATCAATTACGTTACGTTAGGCTGCTTTATTTATTTAGCTATTTTAGGTTACGCCGCCCGACTATATCGCCCTTGCTTAATTTTAACAATGCTACCGAATCAAAATATCTACCAAGTACTGGCGTACACAGATGTTATCTTATGTAAGTAGTTTGATGGTTGTTACTTTATCTCCTGTATATTCTACCACATAATCAGGTTTGTTAAATCTTGTTTACAACTTATCGAAGGCTAAGTTACCCTACTATCACTCACTATACTAAGGTGTTCTAAAATACTTTAACTAACTAACTTTAAGCACAACTGCTACTCAATATATGTTTACTGCAACTTTATGAATGATATTAAGACAAGAATAATACTTATCAATCGGTAATTCCACTTGTTTATCGACTTTTCTGCACCACCAATTTCTACGATCTATCTCCGCCAAATATAGCCTCGAACATGTGGTTAGGTTGTTAATCAGTGGCGTAGGCATGATTTTGTATTGGAGGGGGCCATCCGGCATCCAAACAAACAATGAGTAGCAGGATATGATATATGTATATATATATATATATGTATATATATACATATATCATATCCTGCTACTCATTGTTTGTTTGGATGCCGGATGGCCCCCTCCAATACATGTACACTGTATATACAGTTATATGTAGTGTATAATAAACTAGAGTGTCCAATATTCGTGCATCGCATGATTCTGTCGCAATGCTTGCATTGGTCGGTTTCTCAAACCCAACTCGTTTAAACTGAATGACGATAAGACAACCACGTTTACTGACCAAAGTAGCTGCCAGTTCAACAAAAAACGAAGTTCCAACTACTAAGTGGAAAATCGACTAGATAAATTGCTTTGGCCGCAACGTGCAACTTGATCTTAGTCGAGTAACTAATCATCTTGCTGGGCAACTATCAGTTTGCATCTTTGTGTTGTTATATTAATAGGCATTAGCCATTAAGCAAATTGTGAATGATGACATTTTCGTTGCCGTCACATCTTGGGCTGGCTACCTCACTGGGTTGTTTTAATCTCTTAGGTGTCTATACCCAAACAATTTATGTTTGTATCCCTACGAATACTTTGCAGTACCACCATGTAAACTCGTGTCATTATAGTTTATAAAGCATCAGTAGATATCTTAACAACATACTACATTCTTTTCTACATATGCTTTCTGGGATCATTGTCGCCAGTGATCGCTGAAAGCTTGGTGGTGGCTATTTGCGACCCTCCACGTACACATGCATATAAACACTTGATGTCATTCTTGTTGAAAGTACCTTCAATCTAACCCTAACCTTCAGTCTAACCCTAACCTAATCAGACAAACCATAAAAGGACATTTGTACGTGGAGGGGTACACAAAGCTTCCTCCAGAAAGCCTTGGCATGCGCCATCTGGCGATTAACAATACGCTATTTCGGGTAGGTTCTATTCAAACCGCGTAGATCAACATTGCCGCTACTAACGTGTCTTGTGTATCTTTCCTGTCTCTTACTCTCGTTCGTGATCAAAGGTACTATAAAGAAACTTCAGTATTAAATTAAGTATCCCTTCCCATGACATCCACGTCCTTACCCGTCGTGTTCTTTTGTGTGTTCACGCACGTCGTAACTAGAAATAGAACAGCCACAACACATGTTCCTCCATCAGTGACCTGTCGTAACATCAACATTGTCGTAAGAATGTTTTGTCTTATACGTTTTCACACCGAATCTCACTTGAAACAATCTAATCCAAAATCCGCTATGTCGGAAATGTTTTGTTGGCAACTATTAAAACAAATTACCGTCTAGCCTGACATAATTTGCATGTTTCGTAAAAGTTTTTAATATTTTGGGAAGACTTTCTGATCAATTTATTAGAAGATAAACATGGCTGTCAATGTGGAAATATGACTTTCCAGAAACATTCCTCCTGCAAATGTGCCAAGTTTCGTGCTTGAATTACAAAATCCACAATTTTCAACAACTCTATGACTACTACTACTACTACTACTACAAATAATAATAATAACAATAAGGTAACGTCTTTTGCGTTTAAATCCGCAGAAAGCAAGCTCAGAGGCTTGAATTTAAAAACCCAACATGTTTTAATATGACTTCTACTACTACTATTACTACTACAACTACTATTGTTATTATTATTACTACTACTACTACTACTAGTACTACTAATAATAACAATGTACCTTCTTTTGCGTCTAAATCCTCAGAAACCAAGCTCAGAGGCTTGAATTTAAAAATCCACTATTTTCAAAATGACTACTGCTACTACTATTATTAATATTACTACAACAACTACTATTGCTATTACTACTACTACTGCTACTATTACTACTACAACTAATATTGCTATTACTACTACTATAACTACTACAACTACTATTGCTATTACTACTACAACTATTACTACTATTACTATTACTATTATTACTACTACAATTACTATTGCTATTACTACTACTAGGTACTATTATTACTACTACTATTACTAATACTACTACTACTACACTCGACCTCCTCCAATGGGTGATAATGCACAGTAACGAAGTTAGACATGCAAAACCAGCTTAACCAATAAATGTACAACTCGTAGCGAAATACACTATTTAATTATATAATACAGTATCAAATAAAACCACAGGTTAAATTATTTAAGGCCTACTGCATTTGGAAAGTGCGGGACGTACAACATTACCGCATACCATTGGTGGAAATGTGATTGCTACATGCAGCGGTGCTTTTTGAGCTATTAAAACTGGTTTACACATTATAGTACAAGTCATAACGAACTATAATATGTTTTTGAAATACCGCATCAAATCGCAGGATAAATGATTTACTTTCATAAAAGGTGCGGGACGTACAACATGGCATACGGCGTACTACTGGTTGTTATTAAAAATTATGTTACCTGTGGGCAAAATGTGAAGCAGGTTCAATGGAAGAGTAGTTGTAATATTGTGAATTAGAGTCAATTATTATATTATTTATAAGTTTATTATGAAATGTCCGTGCTGCAACATATAGTGTACATACATTGAAACAATGCACGTTTCACACATTTTATACTTCTCTTTCTATACAATAAAAACTGTTGTTTAACACTGTGCGTTTAAACATACATGTGCTTATAAATATAATGCAATCGTAATATCATTATGAACAACAGTTACAAAATAAGCTCTATACGTCCCAGTCAATTTTCAGACTTATCACAGACACGCTGTATAGTATAATCATAACTGAATACTTTGATACTATATCGCAAGTAACTGCAAAATCAGCCAGCATGTTGCACTTTATGGGGTAACTTCGTGTGTGTGTGTGTGTGTGTGTGTGTGTGTGTGTGTGTGTGTGTGTGTGTGTGTGTGTGTGTGTGTGTGTGTGTGTGTGTGTGTGTGTGTGTGTGTGTGTGTGTGTGTGTGTGTGCGTGTGCAAGTGTGTGTACGCGCTCGACTACATTTTTTAATTAGATGCACGTACACACTGGCAACGTCCATGTTCACAAACACCACTTGGTTAGGTAAAAAGGCAATGTACTCTTAATATTATATGCGAATGATAAAATACAAATTACTAAATGTTTAAACTCGTTACACTGCAAAACATTGTTTTGGAGTACCAACAGTTTAACACTGGCAAGTATTTATATTATTATTATTATTTATCAGTATCCAATCTTTTGTGTAGAAACTATTGACCAGTGTCCATTATTTTATATAGCAACTGTCAGTCAGTAACCCACACTTTGTATAGGAATTGTCAACCAGTAGCCAGTACTTTGTATAGGACCGTCGAATAGTAGCCAGTATTTTGTATATTAGCGGTCAACCAGTAGTCAGTACTACTTTGTAAAGGAACTATGGATCAGTAGTCAGTACTTTGTTCAGCAAATGTCATTCAGTAGCCAGTACTTTGATCAGCAAATATTATTCAGTAGCCAGTAGTTTGTTCAGCAAAAGTTATTCAGTTGCCAGTACTTTGCATAAGAACTACCAAGCAGTAGCCATTACTTTGTATAGTAACTGTTAATCAGTAACCAGTACCCTACTTTGTATAGAACCTGTCGATCAGTAGCCAGTACTTTGTATAGAAACTATTAATCAGTAACAATACCCAGTACTTTCTATATGAATTTTCGATTAGTAGTCAGTCATTTCCATAGGAACTATTGATTAGTAGCCAGTATTTATATAGCCACCGACGAACAGTAGCCTATATTGTATAGGAACTGTCGATCAGTAGCCAGAACTCTGTATGGGAACTGTCTTATTGAGTATCGTAGTCCAGTGTGGGTCTTTCTCCTGGCCACTCGGCTGTCTGTCCTTCGCACCCGACTTGCCCTCGTCCTTTCCCCAGAACTCGCCGTCCTCACTCTCCGCCTCGTCGTCCTTCTCCTCCCACTCCTCCTCCTCGTGCCGTCTCGCCTCCTCAAACTCCCTCGCCTGCCGTATCCTCGCCTCCACCTCCTGTTGCTTCTGTTTCCGCTCCTCCTCTTGTCTCTTGTGTTGCTCCTCCTCCTTCACCCGTCTGCTCGCCTCCCGCTCCTCGTCCAGTCGTTCCTCCTTCGCCAGCTTCGTGTCGATGATGGCGTATCTATGCAGGTCGGCCTTGCGGATCTTATGTCCGTCCAGCATGAACTTGGTGTCGACACACTTCATCTGCGTCACGGGCACGTCCCGCAGTACTAGCTCGAAGCGGCCAGTGTCGCAGTTCTTGTCCTCCTTCCGGTCGAGAACAACTGCAACACACGGGTAACTGTGAAGTACTTCTACCGCGTTGTACCTTTGTGATTTGACGAATTCATCACGTGACATATTGCCAAGCAACTAGGTCCGTTAAACTATTCAAAATGGTTGACACACAGGTGAATCGTCGTATATTTCGTTGAAAATCTGGCTTCAACTGTTTTTCTTTATGACAAAACATAAAGTGAAAGTTGTTGAAATGAGAATTACATGCGGGGAAGACTAAACTGGCAGATGTTATGTCGCTGGAGTAACGTAATGCACATAGGTAAACATTGTTCGGTACCTATAGGCAGAGTGACGAAGGTCACGCGCATAATCTTACTGGTGACGTTTGTTTCTGGACCTGTCAATTGATGTATCCAGTACGTCGAGGAATGCCTACGTCACAATCATAATTGTGCGCGTGACCTCCGTCAAACTTTGTCTTTGTCAACAAGATTGATAACGGTTATATTCCTGAATTACATTACTATTGCTGCATTCATCTCATAACTCAAGCATTTCCGCGCACAGTGGTCACTTATAAAAATTTGCCTTATGTTTTTGTCATAAAGAAACATATTTGGAACTAGAATATCAACAAAATATACGACGAAATGTCCGAACCGACCACGTGTTCGGCATCCATTGTTGATGGCTTGACGGAGTTTTTGCTAGGCAAACGGTCACGTGATGGATAGGTCAATTGCATGCAGCAGTAATCGTATTTTTTTTGCGTCGCAGTCGGCTGTCAGCCTGTTTTTAAATAACTGAAGTGTTCCGTTATGGACGGGATGACGTAAACAATGGTTTCGTCTTCCTTCTACGCGCCGTATTGACCGAGATGACAGCGTCATGACAAAACGAAATTGTATGGTCACAATCGAAGGTGTGCCATTATTAATTAATTAGACATAGCGCACTGCATTCGTGTAACAATACTCTGAACGTATAAGGTTCGTTTTTCAGGTGTGATGTATGGATGCGAGTGGTGGACCATTAAGCGGGAGAAAGGAACTGAATCGACAATTTTAAAGGGTGGTTTATTTTGGAAGAGGTTGTTGCGAATTCCATGGACGGCGAGGATAACAAACAAGTTCATCCTCGAAGACGTTAACATCAAGTCCAAATAACAACGTGTATATCAAAACATACGTCATCGTAGCCTACTTCGGGCATGTCACGTGTACTGACGACAGTTTGGAAAAGTCAAAATTTACATTTATAATGGTTCTATTTTCATTTAGAAATACAGAATTGAATTGAAAAAACCCATGACTGCAGTGAGAAGACAGACGAAAGCTGATATGGTATGCAGATTTCACGAAATCCATTGGTCTGGTAAAACCACCACCCAAAACACAATGAGAAGCAAACGAGAAAGCGGCAGACAGAGAAAGAATTCGACGGATTACATCAACGAATGGAGGAGCAACTGGATTACTACTTATGGATTTTGAGATTGACCAATCCTTTTGTTTTGATGCGCCTCTGAGCTTGGTTTCCAAGGATTTAGGTGCAATAGAAGTTATCTTATTATTATTATTACTATTAAGAAAGGACCGCTAAAGGTGGAGACATATCATCATCAGAGGTGCCGCAACGACCATCCGCGGTTACATGATACGTTAGATAAGACGAGCAAGCGTTTAACGTACCGGGCGTATTGATGTGACCTACCTTTGATGAGGTCATCGATGACGCCGGCACATAGTCGCGCCTTTTCCTTGGACGTGGGCGCCATGCCGGGGCTGGAGTTGACCTCGAGCAGCCACGGCCTCATGTCTTGTGACAGCATGAAGTCGGCGCCGTACAATTCAAATGCGTTCTGTCAACAAACCAAAGATATTACGAGATGTTACCGGATGTTACAGAATGTTACGGTGTGTTACGAGATATTACGAGATGCCTCCTATAATTTAGGACAATCTAAGTGCTTTGCATGTAATCTCTTGGCAATTTTCTTTAACTCGAAAGTCAATTCACCTTCCCTTAGAAACCTACAAGCATTCCGTAAATAATTATTGCGTGGCACAAACTTGTTCATATAATTACACCACTGCCTATAACCGGGTACTCAGGGATACAGGTGAGTGGACTAAGACAACAGGCAGCGAACCGTAGATATGGAAATCATCAAGAGCGGGTTTCAATGACTGCTGAAGTAAGGAGAGGTCGCATCTGTTCGCAAAACCCCTAAATACGTCAAGAATTACGTTGGGTGGTTTGGTTGTAAATAACCTACTGCAGTGTCGCCACCTAGCGAGTTAAACATATCAGACGCTAACAGCCATTTTGAATCGCCACAATCGTAAATCCCAAACCACAGGCTATGGCATCCGCCATAGAAGTCCCCGAAGCTGAACAGCGCGCCATCAACATCGAGCGCGCACACCGAACTGGCAGCACGGGGACGAGAGCACGGACCATCGTGGTCAAGTTCGAGTCGTTCAAGGACCGCGACCTAGTACTGCAGGCAGCGAAGAAGAAACGTCCTCGTGGCATCTAGGTATCATGAAAGAGGACTACTCGCAGAGGGTCGTGGCGAGGCGGAAAGAACTGCTACCAAAAATGATGAAGGTCAGGGAAGAGGGCAAAATCGCGTATTTGTTGTTTAACAAACTGGTGGTAAAAGAGCGGCATGATGTCGCAAACTGTGGTTAGACAACCAAGTACATGCTGACTATCCTGACAAACGTTGTTGTGATCACTTAACCATGGCTTCAACTGCACAACACCGTATGATTATAATGAACTCAGTTACGAACACTATATTGATACTGATTATTTATTGTATAACGATTTGCTCACTCAATATAATTGCTACGCCCCAGCACAATTTTCAGCCAACTTTAGCAGTGCTGGCAAAACCAGCCAAACAAACTGAGTATAATACACTTTAATGCCTCGAGTTTAAAAACTAACCTATCCAAGATTAAAGACACTATCCAAAGCATGGGATATACATTCCATATAATTGCTATATCAGAAACGTGGCTTAAAGAAAACAATTGGGACGGAAGTGAAGTAAACTGTAACGACGTCGTATTTTCGGGTTACAAACTGTACGGTAATTCCAGGAAAAAGAACAAGGTGGTGGCGTTGCCACATGTGTGTGTGTGAACATGTATTTAACAATTGCCAATCGTCTGATATTTATTTAAGGAACATATCTATGCTGTTGATGACTGTTTTGAAAGATTTTTATTGAGATACAGATTATTAAATCAATGTCGGTTGTCGGATCTGACCAGTAATTGTTTATACATATGTGGTGATTACAATATAGACCTATTGTACTGCGAAGAGCAAACTTAATTAAAATACGTCATTGATCAAATGTTCAGCTCTGGATTACCTTTGATCACCAGGCCGACACGAATAACAGGCACGACTGCAAGTATAATAGATAACATGTTCAGTTCTAGGCTGTGTAAAAAAAAATTTGCGACATTGTTTTATCGATGCTACATATGATCATATGCCAATTTTTGTTCTGGGTGACAACAGCACTTATGTGGTTATTAACGATGCTCCAATAGATAAATATAACAGAACGTTAGATGAGGACTGAGTAAAAAAGCACGATTTAAATTATGCAAACTGGGACACTGTAATGAACGAGTCAAACCCTGATTTAGCATTCTCGCGCTTTATGCAAATACTAAGTAACACTTATAACGATGCCTGTCCTGTCAAAATGACAACATATTCAGGAAATACAAAAAAAGATAAACCTTGGTTATCAAGAGGGCTAAAAACGTTTGCATAAAGAAGAATAACTTGTACTTAGCGTTTTAAAAAATAGGACACAATTAACAGGAAGTCTCTAAAAAATAAGTTAACAAAATTACTATGTCTAGAAAAGAAAAACTATTACAGAAAAAACTTGGAAAATTCTTAATGTCATATTAGGTTAAAGAAAATCTGAAACCACATATTTGAACAAGTTTCATGTTGATAAAAATCTAGTAGTTTTGGAAAATAAAGAAATAGATAACCATTTTAACAATTTCTTCGTTGACATGGGTACCAAATTATCCAACCTCATAGAACCATGCCCGGGAACAAAGCTTCATACGGACACGATGAAATCAGCATGAAAACAGTTAAACATGTAATAAAGGACAAATTGTACAGCCGCTAACCTACATTTTTAACAGATCTCTGATCAGCGGATCATTTCCAAATGACATGAAATTAGCAAAAGTCATTCCTATATTTAAGTCTGGAGATCGTTTTCAATTTTCTAATTATAGACCTATATATCTCTTATCCCAATTTTAAAAAATACTTCAAAAATATTCAACAAAAGGCTAACGTCTTTCATTGAAACACAACGCATATTGACAGATGGGCAGTATGGCTTCAGAAGTAATCATTCAACTTCACTAGCTTTAACAGAATTTGTCTAAAAAGTTACTTCCGCAATGAATAAATGCCAAAGAACGATTGGTGTCTTTATTGACCTAAAAAGCGTTTGACACTGTTGCCCACAATATATTGCTAAGTAAATTGCAATGCTACAGAATAATGGGTCTGGTTCTGGACTGAATAAAAAGTTACTTAACCAACCGTAGCCAATACGTATGCTGTAACAACAGTAACTCAGAATAAAAGGAAATCAAGTGTGGAGTCCCGCAAGGTTCAATCCTTGGCCCATTATTATTTATTCTGTACATAAATGACATGTGTGAAGTCTCAAAAATGCTTCATATTATTCTGTTTGCTGATGATACTAACATTTTATTCCGCTAGTAACACAGATGATGTAAGCACTGTTGTTAACAACTAATAAAAAAAACTAGACCTATGGTTCCGAGCGAACAAATTATTGCTCAATGTAAACAAAACACATTTTATAATGTTTAGCAATAAAAAACAACCTAGAACAGATGTGAATATAGGTTTGAATGGAACAAACATTGAACTGGTATCATTATACAAAATTCCTTGAAGTAACCATTGATGAAAACTCAACATGGCGAGAACACACAAAAGTGGTTGAATCAAAAAGCATAGCAGTTTTGTATAAAACCATGCATGTCCTTGATTGTCAAGCGTTACACACATTATATAATTCACTTGTTGAATCACATATGTCATATTGCTGTGAGATCTGGGGAAATACTTATCAATCTAGACTCAGAAAACTATCTCTGTTACAAAAAAAGCTAGACGGATTATTTATAACTTTAATTACCGTGATCATGCATCTGTATTGTTCCAACTCTCAAACATGCTTACATTTCATGACTATGGTTATATTTTATAAAGCAAACAACCACTCTTTAAATGATCGTGTTCAACCATTAGTTGAACCAACCGCACTTATACACATGCATGATACCAGACAAAGCAAACTGTTCTATGTTAAAAAGACAAACACCACCCTCCGACTGCTGTCACCCGCAATCAAGGGCATACAAACGTGGAACAATTTAGCAAATAAATTGGCTCAGCTTCCAAGTTTAGCACAATTTAAAAAGCATTCAATTTGTCATTACTTTCTACGTATTTGTTAATTGAAGATGATGTTTAGTTAAACCCATGTATTTGTAACACAAGCACTATGGTAACAAGTTTATACATGAGTTGTGAATTTATTTATAATTCGTGTTGTATTTATTCAGTGTTTTTAGTTTGAGAAGGGCATAGTAACATGTATGTCTATGACTTCAGCTATGTCCTTTCAGCAGCAGCCGCAGCCGCAGCCGCAGCAGCAGCAGCAGCAGCACACCATATTGTGCATGTATTGTGTTGTTGTCGTTGAATAAACTTTCATTCACGTATTTGTGGGGGGAGCGGTTGAACTAATGCTCAACTCATAATTTGGTTGGATGTTGAGAAGTTACGAGACCATCTCTAAGGGAGAGTTTGAGTGGCGTACCTTCCTCATCTCCGGGACGTCGAGTGTCGTGAGGAGGGTGTTGACGACGGCGTCCTTCATGGCCGGGTACGTGAGGTCGTCCCACGTCGTCACCTCGCCGATCATACTGCAACGACAGAGACGAGGACATCAGTGTGGACACATAGGAACCGGATGGCGTCGTTATATAAGCAGGAATCGCACAGAGCGCTAATGCATGCACACACGTATACGTGCGCTACCAAACACATACACACACACACACACACACACACACACACACACACACACACACACACACACACACACACACACACACACACACACACACACACACACACACAGTCTCACACACGCACACATACGCACACACGCACACACACAAACACTACATCATGTCTCTTCCACGTATTGTCACCGACGAGAGAGCAGTTACACATTTACGACTTTTGCAAAGCAAAATACCTATTTTATTATTTTATCAAGGACGTAGCAGTAGTCTGCAAGAACCGTTTCATATGCAGAACAAATTCAACGTCGTAGACTCACCTATGCGACATGACCAGTACGCCTACAAGTATATTTTAAATACACTACAGACGTGACCATATTCAGCAAACTGCGTCGATTTTATTCTATCACTGGTACCTATATTTGCGTAAAACATTTGTTGCACTGTGGACATATTTAAGTTTTTTCTCTTAGGTGTTGCAGTGGCTTCCTAATTACAACTTGGCCCAGATGTTTGGTAATCGCATGTTAAGGCAAACTCGACCAAGTAGAGAACGGTGCACAAACCAGAGATATTGCTTAAAGTCTTCGCTCGTCATAAAATTGTTGTCGGGAAGTTCACTCGAGCGTTTCCCGTTGAGGTAGTTCTGTTGAATGGCGACGTTGGACAGATGCACGGACCTACAAGCAAAGGACATGGGTAGGTATGGTTGTAGCTACGTCGATGACTAAAAATAACACTGATTCCATATATTTGTTTATATTTCTTTTTAAGCTACAGGAACCTGCAGCAACAAACAGTCGGACTTGATGGCAATCTGTTTCAGCGAGATCAGCTAGATATGATACATGTTTCCATTCAACATGTGTCCTTACCAGATTCAATGGAATGTATTTAGTCAAACAAAATGTTTAAACATCCCCTTCACATAAATATAGAAATTCAAATAGCACAAAGGTTGAACAATTTCAACAATTTAGATTTACGTTTCAGTAACAGTTATACGACACACTTCCAATATGTCTCAACAGTAACATGTTTCATTATTACATGTATACACGCTATATTACCAATTGTAACATAGATTTCAAACATGGTTAATGACGAACTTCCAAAAAGGACCACGGAAAGAACATTCTTGGAAATGAAGTCAAGAGATAAAATCCCACACGACGTCATCACAGGAAGAACAAAAGCAGGATATGTAATAAGATATTTGATGAAAACAATGCGTGGATGGGCAGGTAGCCAAAATGCAAGATAACCGGTGGACCATCAAAACAACAGAATGTCAACCTACAAAAGATCAAGAGGTTGACGGAAGAGACGATGGCGCGGTGATAATACAAACTACGCAGGAGCACTTTGGACAAGAACAGTCAACGACAGAGAAAGATGGAAATGTCTCGCAGAGGACTGCATCCTATAATGGATGGACAAGACATAGGTGAAAGGGGAAGACAGCAATAGGACTCACTCGTGTTTGGTGTCGTAGTCGTACTCCTGGGAGCAGATCCTCAGATAGCTGTCTTTGTAGAACCAGACAGTCAGCGGGTTCCAGTCAGTCACCAGGAACCACTGACGGATGTCAAACTTCACCCGGTGGATCAGCAGTGGGTGTTCTGTGAACACGAACGAGAGAAACCACGTGTGTGACTTTGCTTCAAGTACGACAGCTATACGAACATGTATAAGACAAACCATGTGTGTGACTTTGCTTCAAGTACGACAGCTGTGTGAACATGTATAGCATAAACCACGTTTGTGACTTTGCTCAAGCATCGCTGTTGCGAGAACGCGAACAAAATATGTCGCATTTATAAACTCTTTATGAAGTTTGGACAGGTGTGTGTGTGTGAACACGTACTAGAGAAACCGCGTTTACGACTTTGTTTTAAGTACAATGGAGTATTAGAGAAACTGTTTTTTTATTAATTTGTTTCAAGACAACGGCTGCCTGAACACAAACAACAGAAACCACGTTTAATGTTTTAATAAAATTACATCTAAATTATCAGTAGTAAACTTCATGTTTTAATGTGTACTGCTGAAATAGGGTTAACGTTAGAAATTGTATATAAACAGGAACTCGAAAATACTGGAACACTCAAGTAAAGAACCGGTCATACATGCTTGCCGAATAATATCATGTTTCATTTTACCGACGACCATTACAACATTGATATTGCCCTGTTTTAATTTTAAAACATTTCAGTAATATATATGGAAACATGGTACTATTGTCATCTTTCACCCTCTTATACGAAATACGTCATTTGCCATTTTATAATTTTAGGCATACCAAATATAAGCCAATGGAAATTTTCGTGCATAAAACCATTAAATAAGTCTGACAAGCAGACGCATGAAGATTATATTAAGGTCAACAATTTAGGAGGTAAGATATAAATCAAAAAAGCAAAGTGTCGACACTCACCGATATACTTCTGCATGACGTACGTTCCCTGTGTTGTGCTATTGCTAGCGTATTTCATGAGACTTTCCAGCGTGTCCAAGAACTCAATGCCTGAAACACAAAGAAACAGTTCCTACTACAGCGTAACCTCATAAATCAGGTCACCGTAGTTCCCAGTGTACGGGTTAAGGTGGCTTTTTCTGGACACAAGAATGGGGTATATTAGCGTTTGGAAATTATGTTTCTGTGAAATGATGTCCGGGTGCCATGGTTTCCGGATTATCCGGGTCCGTACTATCTGGTGTCTGGATTAGCGAGGTTTCGTTGTACTTCTTCCGCTCTGAGACGCAAGGTGGCACCTTTCCCATTTTTTTGTATTTGACAAATTTGCATACACACCCACATCGCAGCTGGTAACTTTTGTGATTGTCATTGCATAACCAGCAGGCTTAGCAGAACAATTGCTTCTCACCATGACATTATGAAGAAAATGTCCGACTACTTTATATTCAAAGCAATCCGTTACTGTCGAACACAAGGCATTTATCTCTAGAAATCGTGCATTATCAACAATACGTATTGCATTATCCTCCCAAGCAACTGAACAACAACGCCTTGTTTGCCTGAGACCTACGTATACGTTTTGAATGTCATGTGGATAACACAGTGTTTATTACGTTTAGGACGGTTAACATTTAATATAACTAGCATATGTCCCACCGATTCCCTTCGACTTGTTTCCCGGCTTGACGATCCAGATGTTGCGGAGTCCGTCGATCTCGAACTGAGGCAAACACTCCTTAGCCCGGTCCAGCGCCTCTTCCGTCTCCCTAAGTAACCCCTCCGTCACTCCTACGATCCTCGCTCCGTCTCTACATCAACAACAACAACCCTCCGTCACCCCGCGATCCTCGTTCCCTCCTTACAACAACAACGTCCTCTCCGTCACCCCCACGATCCTCGCTCCGTCTCTACAATAACAACCCCTACGTCACCCCCACGATCCTCATTCCCTCCTTACAACAACAACAATCCCTCCGTCACCCCTACGATCCTCGCTCCGTCTCTACAATAACAACCCCTACGTCACTCCCACGATCCTCGCTCCGTCCCTACAATAATAACCCCCTACGTCATCCCCATGATCCTCGCTCCGTCCCTACAATAACAACCCCTACGTCACCCCCGCGATCCTCGCTCCGTCCCTACAGTAACAACCCCTACGTCAACCCAAGATCCTCGCTCCGTTCCTACAACAAGAACCTTCCGTCACTCCCACGATCCTCGCTCGTCCCTACAATAACAACCCTTACGTCACCGCCACGATCCTCGCTCCGTCTCTACAACACAACCCCTCCGTTCCTCCCACGATCCTCGCTCCGTTCCTACAATAACAACCCCTACGTCATCCCAAGATCCTCGCTGTGTCCTTACAACATCAGCCTCCGTCACTCTCACGATCCTCGCTCCGCCCCTACAATAACAACCCCTCCGTTCCTCCCACGATCCTCGTTCCGTCCATACAATAACAACCCCTACGTCAACCCAAGATCCTTGCTCCGTCCTTACAACAACAGCCTCCGTCACTCCCGCGATCGTCGCTCCGCCCCTATAACACAATCCCTCCGTCATTCCCACGTCCTCGCTCCGTCCCTAAACATATGCTACCTCAAACTGACGCTAACAGTCATGATGCATCGTAAAAACAGCAAGTCCCCCACGCATCGTATTGTCGGATCGCGGGAGTTGAATGCATAACAATTGCTAAATGCATAAGAATTATTGGAGCTTGCGAACTTGGGACAATCCTTACAGGGGATACACCCAGTGTTAGCACCCATGCGTGTTTATGTGTATGGCTAATGCGTCACTGTAAGATATACGGCATGAATTAATAACATATATTCCATGACTGAAATTGGTTGAAATCAAAAGGTCTGGGTGTAACCGAGAGACATACTATCATGGGTTGGTGCAGCAAATGGGACAGAATTCGTTCCTACTTTCATTCAGGTGGATAGCATGTGCCAGTGGTGATGACGATATCATTACGGACATGATGACGATGACAGTGAAGATGAATGGATAACTTACTGGACGACCTTGTAAATCAACGGCATCAGTTGATTCCATTGAGTCCGCGTGAGACCTTGTCTCTGCAACAAATGCTTATTAATGTTTATGGCCGTGTTTATGGCCGTCGCTATCCACACA